>MBFL02000319.1:0-40633 GCA_001696595.2 Aspergillus hancockii | reverse complement strand
GGTAGGGGCAGAGACAGATGCGGAAACAGAGGCAGAGGCAGGGGGAGGAGCAGGGGTTGACGAAGCTGCGGTCCGTGATGGTGTGCTCGCCTCAGTTTTGGGCTCGGGTTTGGGTTCGCTGGGCCTGCCTCTTCTGCCGCCCTTCTTGCCCTTTCTGCGACGCGATGCTTTTTTCTCCTCCGCTTCTTTGCGCCTCTTCTCTGCCGCCTCCTCCCAAGGCTTTTCGCCACGCGCAATCTTATCTAGTAGAACTTTATGATTTTCAGGCTTGCATATCTCACAGAAGTACTCATCCGGCTCCTCGCCTTTCGCAAATGTGAGACCCATGCAGTCATTGTGTTGCCAGGCTGAGCACTGATCGCAGCAAATCATGTCCCGCTCAACATCTTCCTCCTCCTCATATTCTCCGCATATACATCGGATGATCTCTTCTTCCTCGCTAGGGGCAGGCGTTGGTTCGACGGAGGGTTTCGGTGCCTTTTCCTTCGGCTGCGCTTTCGACTTAGACTTTTTCGCTGGTGTCTCAGGGATTAGATCGAGGTTCTTGTGCTGACCCTTGGTCGAGCGACCCGAACGTCGCGGCTCTTCTGGAATCGTAGTTAGCTTGCTATTCAAGGAGTGTGGGAAATCGGCTTTCAGTCGCCACTCCACTCTTATGTGGTCTGACATACTGTCCGCCGATCATGTCATGGTTACTATAGCTTACCGGCCATGATGACGATATATGATAAGAGGGTAAAAGCTTTCTACGGTGCGATGTAGAGTAACCAGGGACACGCGCGACCCAAATCTCGATCTACGGCATCTGAGGATTCCAGTAATACACAGGAGCTGCTGGCACTCGACAGCGACACGGTAGCTCGGTCCACACAGGTATTACTCTATCTTCTCAATTTGTTCCAAAGATTTATTTAAAACACAACGCGTTGCGACAGCTTGTAACACCAATTTGTGGGTGTTTCTGACTTGATGAATCCTCTTCTCGCGCGCAGCGTGAATGCTTGGCGGGAGCGGGGTCGCGTGAGCGCTGTTTTGATGTAGGCTGGAGCTTTATAAATATGTCCCGCAATATGCGAATGCTAGAGTGGCAGCTGGGCAACTGAGTAATAGTGTCTTCAGATGAAGTTGGCGCCCGGCGAGTTGACACAAGTTGATGGGAGATGAAGGGAATGAGGGAGAAGGAGAATTGATTTGAGGAATGGAAACGGAGTCGCGGTCCGGCGGATGAGTCAGCAGAGCACGTGAATTTCAATGCGGCTCGGCGGGGAGATTCTCTTGGCGAAAATGATCGAACGCCAACTTTGGGAACAGGGTTCCTTTTTGTCGCGTTTCGTTCATTCGGCCGCCGTATCCCCACATCACTTTGACACTACAGACGCATTTTCATGATCGACCTGCATCTATCTAACATTAATCTAGTCCAGCTACGGTATCTCTCTCAACACTTCATCACACAGCCCACTAAAATCCTAAAAAACTAAAAAGAAAGGGGAAGACTATCAACCCAAAAAAAAAAGCAAAAGTATGGCGGATGTCCGATCGTTACTTCGAAATGAACTGGCTTCCCGCAAGGGCTCAAGTCAGACCGGCAGACCAGCAGCAGCAACAACATCAACAAACCGTGTGACAAAGAAGCGGAAGGTAGATCCCGAGGATGACTTGACGCGCAAGAAATTGAGGCACGCGGTCGCAAACGCGGATCCGCAGTCAGCGAATATCTGTGCCGTACAGCCACCGAGTGCTCAGTCCCTTGATGAAGACATCGAACTCCCGGAACAAGATACTGCGGGTCCAGAATCCCCATCATATACAGAACCCGAACAGGCGCCAGTTCAAGCTAGTGCGCAACCATCGGAACCACTGGTGGCGTCGAATAAGCCTACCGGGAAATCCCAGGCTATTGATGAAGATGAATGGGCTGCTTTTGAGCGGGAGGTAGCGGCGCCATCCCGCGCCTTTCAAGCGCCCGCTGTAATCACCGCAGGGGCGACGATATCAGCGGCACCCATCTCGGCTGAACAGCTTGCAGCACAGCAAGAGAAAGAAAAGGAAACAATAGCCCGTGGCCGTGAGGCCGAGGCCGAAGGCGAACGCGAGGATGCGGCACGACTATTAGAAGATGAATTTGATGAGATGGAACAACTAGAGGAACGGGTCAGGCGGCTGAAGCACAAACGCGAAGAGTTAAGGAGTAAGAGGGTGAGAGAGGATACAGAAGAAGCTCCCTCAGTGAATGGCCCAGCTTCTGCCGTGACCGCGCCAGAAGAACATGAAAAGGACCAGGAACAACAACAAGAAGATGATGACGATGACGATGACGACGACGACGACGATGATGACTGGGACAACTGGAGATTCAGGTAACAGACCGGGAAAGGATCAAACTGGGAGAACGGACAGGTGTCATTTCATACAAAGGGAGGTCTCGAACTTTTCATAATTACATTGATACCCCATGAGCTATACGAAGTCGCAGAAAAGTGTTGTTTATCACTATAATGTGTCAAAAATGCATGACTGGACCCTAAGACTGGCGTCTGGGCTGTTTTGTATCTATTAGGTACCTACTTGTTACCGTGTTACATGTCGGACCAATAATTTGTCTGGAGAACTGGAAGGAAAGGACTTGGCTACATAGTAGCCGTGACAGTCAGCGGCTGCTGTTGGCCAGGCAATGGCAATGGACTTAATCTGTACTACTACAAACCATGTGCAATAATTACTACTATACATCACTTTCCATCATGGTCTCCCCATCCTTTAGGGACTCACGCTCTGCCTCTATATGGCTCCGTAGTCCTTCCTTACGTATCCCCATGGCCTCTTCAATTTCTGCCTCCCCTTCTCTCAGAAGATGCCTACCCCTGGTAAGATCACTCCGTTGCTTCCGCTTGTCCTCTTGCACTTGCTTCTCCCGCTCTGCTAGAGCCCTTTCACGTTTTTCGCGCTCCACCCGCTTCCTCTCTGTCTCTTCTCGTTGTTCCGCGGACATATTTTCGTCCTGATCGGGCGCCGGAGGTAACGTAGATATGTAGGTCTCAATAAGGGGATCGCGGACCTTGGGAGTAAGGGAAATATATCTAAGATCGGTGATGATACTTGGAGGAAGAGCTTCCAGATTCGACGAGCGATTCAACTCATGCAGAGGAGCGGACTTTAGCAAGGCGGAGAGATCGGACTTGCGGGTGCTCTCTGGTAGTTTCAACCGCGATATTAAATCACGATAGAGTTTCTCTCGGTCTTTATCAGACAGCTGAGAGTCTTTCATTTCGGATTCCTTGCGATACTTGCGCTTGAATTCTGGCCAGTATAGCTTGGGGGTTGCATGCGCTTCGAGGAAAGCCAAATATTTAATGCGCGGGTCCTTTTTCTCTTGCTTTTGTTTCTGTTCCTTGACCTTTTGAATTCGATCACGACTCCAAATAGACCAAGCTTCGCGACGTGCTTTCATGTTCGGAAGAACAGTGTAACGAGAATCTTCTATAATTTGCCCTTCTTCAATGATGCTCTCCCATGGCGTAAATGGATTAATACGATAGTCATCAAGAAGGTCGCTGAACAGAGCAATTGCGTCTTCTTTTGTGAGTGGAAGCCCTTCCGCACCTTCTTCCCAGCCGTCTTCGCCTGGTTCGCCGTATTCGCCAGGGTCGAGTCCATATTCTTCTCCCATTGCGGCGAGCTGATACTCGATATCCTCTTCTGTGAATTCCAAGGGTTGCTCTTGAGTATCACCTCCTTCCATCCTCGGCCGTTTAGATGGATGATCCCCTTCATCCTCTCCCTCGCTATCAGTGACCTCCACTTCCTCATATTCATCGCTTTCTTCGCCCGCACCTGCATCAGGAGTAACCTCCTTCTGCAAAGGGTCCTCCTGTCTACCAGACGGTTCGGTCTCCTCTGTAAGCACCGGCTGTTCCTCAACGATATCTTCGTCACGCTCTTCTCTTTCTAATCGATCGTACTCCACAACTCCTACCAATACCTCCGGCGGAATTTTCCAGAAACTTTCATTTGTTTCGAGGTTGTGGACGAATCTTCTTCCCAACTTAGTTTTAACGAGCACCCATGGTGCACAGCCGGGAAGGGTGTGTTTTGATTTCGGTCTGTCTTCCGGTCCTCTACTCCTGCGATTGTGATAACCTCTTCCTCCGCGGAAAGCGCCACGCGATTGGCCATGGTGAGGCAAGCCTTGAGATGACGCGCTAGCACCGAACCCGTGGGGAGCATATGGCGTCGAGGAAAACGGGGGAAGTGTGGCTGCAGTAAGGTAAGGAGCGTTGTAAGTGGTATCTGGTACAACAGACGGTGCTGGTTGATGTGGGGCTGAGGGCGCCTGGGGTCTGGTATAGGTAGATTGTTTTGTCTGGGAATTATAATAGTATAGATGACCTGTATCTTGTCAGACTATAGATAATCCATGAACCTGTTGAGGCGACAAACCTGAAGGAGCTTTATGCTCTGTCCATCCTGGTGGTAATGGAGGCGGGACGGTATAGGTGGATTTGAGCATTGTGGTCGCGATGCTGAGACAATATAGATCTGATGAATTTCTTTTTAGTAATTTAGAGCCTCCAAATATTCTCCTTCATAGAATAATCTGGATAAAGTGTTCTTGCGGCGGAAAGGCCATGCAGTTTTGCGGTAGCCAAAGGGCTTCGCATGGAAAAGGCGTGGGCCCGAGCTTGGCCAATTGTCAAAGCCGGTGGACGCGCAGGGCGAGTTGCCTGGTCTCGGATTGTTACTTGGAGCTCACCCCAACCCACCCTACACAGCTTATCCATATCCCATTCCTCATCACAACCTCCTTTCCCGCCACTTTCACTCATCTACAGAGCCTTCTTTCTTTTTTTACTCGTCCCACTTTACGTCAAATTCGACATGTCACGAAGATACGATTCCAGGGTGCGCTCATTCCGTAATCCTATTAGCCCGGAAGCTCTAGCTAACCGATGACGCTGTTCGACAGACTACCATCTTCTCCCCCGAAGGTCGCCTTTACCAGGTCGAATATGCGCTTGAAGCAATTTCGCACGCCGGTACGGCTCTAGGAATTCTGGCCAAAGATGGAATCGTTCTTGCAGCGGAGAAGAAGGTGACTAGCAAGCTGCTAGAGCAGGACACTTCTGCGGAGAAACTTTACACCCTGAATGAGTACGGATGACCTTTGCCGACACCTCGTTATGTCTGTGTTTAAAATGCTGATCTTTCGGGCAGTAACATGATCTGTGCCGTGGCAGGTATGACTGCAGATGCAAACATCCTAATCAACTACGCCCGACAAGCCGCCCAACGGTATCTTCTCACCTACAACGAGGAAATCCCTTGTGAGCAGCTGGTTCGTCGGCTGTGCGATCTGAAACAGGGTTATACCCAGCATGGTGGTCTCCGTCCATTCGGTGTCTCGTTTATCTACGCCGGTTACGATCCTCTTCGGGAGTTCCAGTTGTACCAGAGCAACCCCAGTGGTAACTACGGCGGTTGGAAGGCTACTAGTGTGGGAGCAAACAACGCAAGCGCTCAGAGTCTGCTCAAGCAAGATTACAAGGAGGATTGTGACCTGAAGGAGGCTTGTGCTATGGCTGTCAAGGTTCTGAGCAAGACCATGGACTCAACAAAGCTAAGCAGTGAGAAGAGTAAGTGGCCGCGCATGATCCTTCGCGATCATTTTCATTCCTTTTCCCTACCACCGTCCAGCGAACTTCAAACTAACATAGCTCTGCACAGTCGAATTCGCAACGGTGGGAAAGACCCACGAAGGGAAGATTTACCACCATCTGTGGAATGCTGACGAGATTAATGCTCTACTGAAGCAGCATGGGTTGGCTAAAGTTGATGACGAGCCCGAGGCTGGTGATATCAAATAAAAGATGAGCGAATACTCTCCTTGTTCATTTACTCGATCAAGATAATCCTATATTGTTTGTTTGTAATTTCCTATCAGGAATTAAGCCATCGCTCCGGCCCTATACTTCTTCAAATCATAAGTCCGTAGATACAGATGTCACTGAAACATCTCTTGAATCCATACAAGATGGGCATGGAGTCATTTACCGCCGCATCTGAAGCGTAACTAACGTTGTCCACCGGTGACGTGGCAGGCCGGCGACGTCAAGTTGCGCAACAAACACCCGAACTCTGATGTTTACTCTCGTATTCTTCATTTCAATTCGATCATACCTGCTGCAGAACAATTAAGATCAATGGTCCACGTAGTTTTCGAGGGTTCGGTTGCATCTGGCGCTTGGATAAAGCTGGATGTACATATGAAGTTATGTCGCTGTAAGTCCCTCATATATAAGCAATCCCCAGGTTCCATCTATCTCGCACCCGCACAGTATTACAACAGGGGCCCCGAAAGAAGACGCTATTCACCACATCGGTTATTGATTTGGTTTCATCGACTTGAGACTGCGTATGTACGACTTTTCTAATCGCTGGATGCTGTCTTATCTCAATGAAATGTGGGAATCATTCGGTAACGTCACCAAAATCTATGCCATAATTCCAGCAATGTCCAGCTTGTAAGTGAGAAGGAAACCTATAAGTGATTCGAACATACTGGTGCTGTTCATCTTCTTAGGGTCTCCGAGGTGACAATTTTGAGTCTGCGGGGAGTGAGCGAACTAACTCGATCCAGACACACGTGAGTACATACAATGGACGCGGGGGCTTCAACTTTCATACTAGAAACAAACAAAGGCCTATCTCCAATTCAGTGACAGTGATATCCAGGCACTAACCGCGATGAGTGTAATATTTATTTTGAGTATCTACAGAGTGCACATTTGATTTCCTTACTCAATGCCTCTTGCGCTTACTGCAATGGCTTATATATGGGGCAACTTGCCGGCGAAGCGCTCACCAAGAATATAGGCGCTTATTGAGTGGAACAAGTCATCGGGGATGCCACACGAAATGCAAAATATGCGGAAACCGGGACAATTCATTGGGTCTCATATTCGGTTAACAACAGGTTTACTCCAATTTGAACTTTTCTTCCAATCATCTGATGGGTCTGTTTTCATTTTGATGGAAACCGCCGCGAATGATGACACAGCCAACGAGCCACACGAGCAAAATGACACACGATTGTGAGACTTGAAACTAATACACTGAAACTAGGACCGAAATCCAGAAGATCGCAAGTAAGGGAATCTAAAAAAAAATAAAGAAAATGAGAAAGAAAGAAAGGAAACACCCAGCTCCAGTTCGCCATCGCCATAGTCTTCAGTAACTGCACTTCAAGATAGTGCCTTTCTTCGATCGTCCCGTTCTCTCTGAAGTTGGCGGATTTCTTTCTCAAGTTCCATTACCAGCTTCTGTGATCGATCCATGGAGGCCACAAGAGTGCCTCCCTCGCGTTTCCATCGGTTCAACCGTTCCATCTCGGCGCTTCGCCGCCGATACTTGGTCTCAATCTTTTCACAAAGACGGCATTGTGTCGACTCATATTCGGTCATATTAACGAGTCTCATACCACATGTCTCGCCGGTACGGTACTCGTAATTGCAACGGTGAGCAAAACTGGTCCAACTCCAGTCCCCGCATGCAAATCTCTTCTGATTGTAGAAACACATGCCTATCAGATCAGTCAGGGACCGCCTGTCTGGGGTCATGATCAAACTCACTTGTACCTGGTGCAGATTCCCCGTTTCACCTTCTGCCTTATATTCTATTGGTTCGATCCGAAGGTCCTACAGCGCTCCGAATATTTGATAGGCTAGGCTTTAACAAAGCCTATTGAACTTTGACGGAAGTCTTAAAGTTGAAACACGTTATATCAAAAGCAAGACTTGATGACTTATGATATTGCTTGAGAACCTCTGATGTGAAACGATTATTGATCCAGATATCATCAAGCCAAAGGATCGGTGGCCCTATTTATGTTTCGTGAGCAGCTCCTACGTTACTGCTGAGCCAATTCTTTTTACTATGCCCATTCATTGTCGATCAGTGCCTTCGGCGTGTGATGGCTTATCGTCCACAGCATTCTACCATCACATTCGCATCACCTCCCTTGAATGCTTCTTGCGGTTGGCTGCAACGAGTTTGCCCAACAGTGGAGACACGAGATGCCCGCAACATTCCTTTTTGGGGTGATTGTAATCGGTCGGTGCTTCATGGATGCATGCACCCTGCTGTCGTGGCAGAATCATCTATCCTGCTTCAAGTTGAACATACGAAAATCCCTCAGCACGAATCGATGTTTCGCTGTACTAGCTTGGCTTGGACTGTCATTGCTGCCTTGGGTGCTCAATCGATCATCCCCGCTTCATCTATGCATCTGTGTTTCGTATGAAGCCTTCGTTCGAGAACCATATGCTTTTACCCTTACTGCGTCAAAGCTTCTGCACGATCAGTCACTCTTTTGCCAGCTGTCATACCATCTTACATTGGATCCTTTTTTTTATCCGGGGGAAACCTAGCTTCCCAATTTCGGGGGAAGTTGTGAAAAATTAAAAAAATTAAAAAAAAGATAGAAGGAATGACCTTTCTGTTTTGCGGCACCACTATGGTTTGTCAGAGATCGTCCCCTACATGTTGATGTGACTCTTCACTGACGATTGACGGCCAGTTAGTTCAAATTTTATTTGGCTTCTACGACATAATATCAGGCATTAGGATATGCAATTCTTGTCTGATGATGAAATCAGATTTGGTGAGACATTCATGGGAATGCTTTTCTTTTCTTTTTTTCTTTTCTTTTCTTGATTCATTTAGTATTCCTATTATTATTTATTTTTTTTACTTTCTTTCTTTGCCAGTTCGGTTCCTGTTAGTGTTTCCAATGAGACTTGAGGTCCGTATCCGGTTGCAACCCTACCTTACCCTCCACTTTATTTTTTTTACTCCCAACCTCATTTACAAGGATATCTATATTTGGTGGCAATTGGTGTCTCGCGTCCTCCGCATGTTCCCGTTTCGACTAATTGCTTCTGCACTTAGTGGCAACCGACGCGTCACTGAAAAACATCGATTGGCATCCATTGCGTCGTGGATCTTAGTCCTGGACAACTGCCTTTCTTAAAGTGGCATGATGAAATCAGTAATCATTAGGGGATGATCCTTTTTCAGCTGATCTTTCACGGCTGCAGACGAATAATCCCGCATTGGATCCCGCATTGGCCCCCGCTCAGTTGCAGGGTTTATTCCTCAATTACCTGCCTTACTCGGTTGAGATGATAGGATATCACTCTTGCATCGGCCATGGCAGAAACAAACAGTGGTACGGTGCGCCTCCTGTTGAACCCATGCAGCTGCACTAGAACTCAGAGACTCTGACGTGGCGCCCATTGTCTGGCCGGAGTCCTCAAATTCTCGTCAGTTGAGGCTGATGGAGGGGAGTATTGAGGCGAAAGTCCAGTAAATCTGCCATTCATAGGATTGATGAGTACAATTGTTTCGATGTGTGCCTTCGGGCATTGGCAAATGGACGAACAACAATTTTTGGGCCTCCGCTTTTCCGGGCATCCTAGGCTGCGTTTCCGCGAAGTCCCTTCACATAGCTATCTATTTGCTACAACGCAGGATTGCCGGCTCATCCGAATTGACTGCTAGGACAGCGAGCCGTCGAAACGGGGATCCATGGAAAGGTGTCGATGCCAACTCAGCGGTGCTGGTGTTAGCTTACTGCCATCAGCGAAGAAGCAATGCAGTTGAATGACTGTACACCCTCTACTGAGACGACTGATTCTAGTCCTACAACTTTATTTGCCACTCTTACGCCTTGTCTCCCACCCCGTATTATTTAGGAATTCACTAGACTATTCTTGGTTGTGGTGATATACGTTCAGAAACAAGGATCAAGGAGAACGATACGAGTAGAAACTTCTGCCCAACCGCAGGGACCTCTGTTTCGAACCAGAGAATACCAACTTGAACCATTGAGTGGTTTTGTTCGTTTCGATATTTATGCGGCGTTTGCCAATTAATCTGACGACGTTGAAATTGAATAGTTGACCCACATGCACGGTCCACAGCGCTGGGTTCTTCAGTCTCGTGATTGTAATGTTGTGCCGGAATCCTGTGTGCATTTACGCATACGTGTTTTGCAAGTAACAAATGGAAAGGTCCAGCCTGGCTCCCGAAATTTTAAGGTCAGAGGTCCTTTGTTGCTGTGTTGTCCCCACGCATTTGGATTGGCCTGTGGCTGAAATTATGCTAAATGTCGGCAGTGATTTGTGTCCAATAGAATCCAACAGATAGCCAAGGAATATATGCAGCTAATGCAGAACCCTGTCCATTACATCCGTAGCTCCAGGGATCTTGAATACAGGTTCCACTGACTCGCACACAGGAGATTCAGGGCGGCTCCTCGCATCTGCAAGCTGACAGCTGCCAGCGTCTTTCTGTGCATTTCGGGTTCTAGGGTTTTGGCTCTGCATGTGCCCGGATCACCTTGCTTGCTACGCGGGGCCTGACCGAACGGGGTATCGGACTTGGCCAGGGCTTGGTGCAATTACTTTTACGGTTACCAGCTGAGGTCGGGCTTTTGTGTGCAGTGGCCGGACCGCTGACACCAATGTGATCGCCGTCGAGAACGCACTGGGTCCCACTAGATCCTACTATGTAGTCGAATCAATCCGCCCGTGCCTAGAATTTCCACCAAAGCGTGGTCAACACGAACTAGGAGCACTGGCGAAGTGTGGCTCCGGTATGCATCTTCACTGTGCCACCGCAATGTGGCATCTACACCTCGACTGAGGTCATTGACGTGGCAGGCGTAAGTTTATCTGATGCCAATTAGTCAAGGATATTTATTGATTTTTTTTGTTGCCTTACTTCTCCCCCAAGGCGACAGAGTCCTCAGGCAGCTATGCAGCATTTCTCACTTTCAAAAAGCAGACCGCAGTGGTATTGTCATTAATAGAAACAGCCTCCTAATGTCTACCTTCCTGTTTCTCCAAGTAATTGAGATCTTCACTCCTCTGCGGCTCCTACGTTTGTTATTCGCACATGGCGCCAGCGATGGTCGAACACGACGTTCGCCTTGAGCCTACCTCTTAACCAGCAAGGCAAAATTGTAGCTCTTGTTAATCGGCCTTGTAGAATCACAGTTATGGTCTAGTTGCCTCTTGTCAAGCCCGGCCTATCATCGATCATCATCATCACGTGGCCCCGCAATGCCCTGTTATGGTTGGCCAATGACGTCAACATGATACATGAATAAAATACATGCTCATCCATCCACTGGAGCAACTTTTCCTTAACACATATTCCCTTCACTTCAAGAGATACAAATATTTCAATCACTTGAAAGTAATTACAGTCTTCCTAATTCTAGTAAAGTATATCAAATTGCTGATAACATATTAGGAAGCAACAACAAGAACAATCTCTCATACCAATCCTATCTATATTCCTCTACCTCTAGCCACAACCACCATATCGACCATGACAATTCTCAAGCAACTCACTTCATTCACCCGACTGGGCCAACCCATTAGACCCCTCATCCACCACCTACAACCCCTCATCCAACCAGTCAACCAAACCAGACGATCCCTTCACTTTTCCCCAATTCTCCAAAAGAACCATGAACAAGCAAAAGAAGAAGATAGGTTCCATGACCGGACCATCCTTGACCCGCAACGAACCGAGACCACAAAGACAGGTACAGATAACGAAGTCGCCGCTCATCCGTCCGCCTACGATCCGAACAAGACGTCGCCCGAAAGCGAGATTGCAGCTTCCGAGGAAGAGAGTAAACAGGAAGGTAAAATTAATAACCCGTTGAATGTTAGCCCGGCGAATACGGAAGTCAGTGGGACACGGCCATCACAGGAGGGGCTTCCGGATCGTAATGCAGAGAAGTCGGGTTCGAGTGGACGGGGAGGGGCGAGGAAGAATAGAGAGGTGAACAAGCCGAGAAAATAGACTTGTTGATGTTGGAGTGGATGAGACAGTCTTGGTATCTGAATACCCCCTCGTTCCGCCATATACTGGTGTGTTAATATACATTGAGGCTTGTTTGTTTGTTCAAAAGAGAGAGAGCATGCTATTACGCGACTGTAGTGACAATCTAGTACAGTACCTATGAAAATACACCGTTATCAATGAATTGGAAGGTTCAATCCAGACTCAATTCTTCGATTCCGTCCCATATTTGATAATGTCACTGCCATTGAGAATCCAGACCTTCTCACCCCCAGCAGGAACATCACCCTCCAGAGCCTTGAGACCAGCAGTAACAGCAGCTTGTGCAATCACATCTGCATCCTGAGCCCAGCCATTCTTCAGCCCAGAGTGGACCTTTCCGGCAAACCCAGCGACAAACCGGAACGCAGCTTCCAAGGGGCGGCTTTCGTCTCTCTGCCCTGAAATGAGACCAGGGCGCAGAATCACGGTTCTCTCGAATCCGAGCGCCTTCACATCTTCCTCGATTTCGCCCTTCATCCGGGGATAGGCGAAAGATGAATCCTTGCTCGCTCCACTTGATGAAATCAGAACGTAGACCTTTGTTCCGGCATCGCGCGCCGCTCGAGCTAACTCAACATTCAGGCCATGTTCCACTTTGTATTGGTTCTCGAATCCGCCCGCACTGGCACGGGTCGTTCCGAACGCGGAGAAGAAGATGGATGGGGTGGGTGTGAGGGCTGAGAGCTCACTCATCCAACGCGCCGTGTCGTCGGTGACAATTGTGGTCAATTTGGCCTGGGCGGCAGATGCGGCTTGGGGAGTGCGACGAGAAATCGTATCCACACGAGCGACAGAAGGGTTTGCAAGGAGACTGTTGAGGATGTGGCTCCCCTTAAGCGTGAACGAATTGAGGAGGAGTTCAGAGTTAGTCATGATGCGCTGATGTGTGTTTATATATAGTAGAAGTAATATATAGTAGGAGTAGTATGTAGCAAGATAGCGCGCATCCAGTACAAAGGGGCATGTATAGTTACTATTTTGTTGCTAGGGATGTGTATATGAGAAACTTACCACCATTCCGGTGCATCCGATCAAAGCTGCGTTCGCCATCTACAGTAATTTCCAGTTCTCGATGAAGGTCGAATGGTTTAGGATTAAAATGATCCGCACGGTGCAGCAGATGACGTTTACCTGAGGATACTGAGGAACTACTAATATTTGAACTGACCGCATTGACCAATGGGGCTAGACTATAAAGAGGATAGTTCATCCTATTTATTCTGCCTTAGGTAATAATGTTATTTATTTAACTAACATAGTCAGCAGGAAATTATGTGATTATGGCAAATGCGGAGAAAACCCGGCAGTGGCGAATTTTGCCGCCCTTCACCGCCGAGAACACTGAGAATTCTGATAAAATTCTAATCGATAAGAGAATTGCGTGATTCACGCTAACCGGAAGAGGCAATGGGGCCTGGGGATTTCTATAGACAGCAGAGGGGGACTGGAGTCTTTTTCTACCCCATTGCCTCCCACTTTCTTTTTATTTATTTGTGGTTCATTCTTGTCCTGCGTGTTCTTGTCTTCATACTCGTTTGTCTTTGGACCTGTGTCGAGACAGGAATTAATCATAAGGATGGGTTCTTCATCCCAAGCCTTGTCGGCTCTTGAGGGCCCGACTTATGTGACTGCGCAGACACTTATCCAGCAAGTGGCGTATGTCCTCAGTGATAAGATCTTCTCGTACTCCCCGGAGTCCTTTGACCTGGATGCCGCTCTCAAGCAATGGGCCGCAAGCCAGGAAACCAATGCCAATGGCGAAACTCCTGCCATCCAGCCTATGGAGACTCGCCAAGGTGCTGGTAACATCGCCCTGGGTTACCTCTTCTCTCAAGATTTTGACCTGAAGAAGCGCCATATCCCTCAGGGCATTGTCGCATCCTCCGCCACTCTTCCTTATATGCGCTCGGCTTTGGAGCAGCTTTCTCTGCTCTACTCTGTCGCCAGTCCTGTTGCCGCCCATGTCGCCGCGGTTGACTATACCGGAGACGAGGGCTTGGTCTCTGACTATGCCTCTGCCCTTTCTCTGGCCGAAGAGCTCGGACTGGGCCTCGTCTCGAGTGCCTCCGTTCACGAGTCGCAGCACATGGCGTTGCTTACGACACTACTCTCGTCCGTTTTGCCGTCCATCCACATTTACGACGGCGTTCGCGTTGGACGTGAAACCACACGGGTGATTGATACCCTGAGTCAGGTGGGTCTTTCTCGCACCTATGAGGCCGTTCGTAAGACATTGGAGGATTCCCGTAGCCGTCACCTCGATACCCAGGGAAAGCTCCTGGAGCTGCTTCAATCTCTGAACGGGGAACTCGGCACCGACTATGGCCTCTTCGAATATCACGGCCATGCGGAGCCAGTCTCTGTCTTGGTTGCGTTTGGTACGGTTGAGGCATCCCTCACTGCTCAGGTCGCCCGCTCTTTGGCGAAGGATGGTGTTCGTGTTGGTGTTATCAACGTCCGTGTTTACCGTCCATTTGTGGAGGAGGAGTTCCTGCGCGTGCTTCCTCAGTCAGTCAAGACTGTCGGCGTTCTTGGCCAGGTTGCCAACGAACAATCTGTCCAAGAGCAGGGTATCCGCTCTGCCCTGTATGAAGATGTCCTTACCGCCTTGACTTTCGCTACGGGCCGTGAGCACCGTCCCACTTGTGTGGATATCAAGTATGCCCGTTCTCAGCGCTGGAATTTGATCAACACCGCTGCTGCTTTCCAGCTTATCTCCGAAAAGCCCATTGTTCAGAACGAGGGCCAGTCCGCCCCTCTTCAGCTCCTCGATCCATCTGCGGTTCAAGAGTACATCTTCTGGGATATCGATACCTCTGTCTGCGACAGTGCCGCTGTTGCGCTCTCTCAGGCTCTTGGCGCCGATTCCTCTAGCAATGTCACCGCCAACAAGACCCACGACAACCTTGTCCAGGGAGGTGCAGTGCGCATCGATATCCGCAAGAGCGCTAAGATCTTGGACGCTCCCTATGCTATCACTGCTGCCAACACCGTGTATGTGGGAGATGTCAAGCTCCTGACAGACATCGATATTGCCGCCTCTGTCCAGGACAACGGTAACCTCATCATTAACGCTCCTGGTGTGAAGGACGATGAGTTGGAAAAGAAACTGCCTGTTGCCTTCCGGCAACAGGTTGCGGAACGCGGAATCGCCCTTTACATCGTCGACTTCTCCGTCCTCGACAACTCGTCCCTCGACTCCGTTGTTCTCCAAACTGCCTTCTTGCGAGTGGCACTCCCTTCCCTGGAGGGATTTGGCATCAAGAAACTGGAGTCAATCACTGGTGATGCTGAATCTTTCCAGAGTGTCAGCAAGGATCTTGAGAAGGTGCTTCGCCAAATCGAGATCCCCGAGGCATGGAAGACTCCAGAGGAAGGCTTCGAGGCTCCTCAGCTTCCTAAGGACATCTCCCCGAACAGCTTTGCCTCTTTTGACAAAGAGGAGACCGAGTCTGCTCCTCTTCTCAAGGACTGGCAGACTGCCGCGAAGGGCTTGGCTTTCAAAGAGGCCTACGGTACCAAGACTGCTCTTCGGCCCGACACTGCTGCTAAGACTTTCACTGTCCATGTCAAGGAGAACAGACGCTTGACGCCTGTCACCTATGACCGGAACATCTTCCACATCGAGTTCGACTTGGGTAATTCCGGTCTCAAGTACGACATCGGCGAGGCTCTTGGCATCCATGCCGAGAATGACGCGCATGATGTCTCGGAATTCATTTCTTTCTACGGCTTGAACCCCGATGATGTTGTTGAGGTGCCCAGTCGCGAGGACCCAGCCGTGCTGGAGAATCGCACTGTGTTCCAGGCTCTCACCCAGAACGTTGATATATTTGGTCGGCCACCTAAGCGCTTTTACGAGGCCCTCGCCGAGTTTGCTTCCGATGAGAAGGAAAAGACCGACCTTCTTACCCTGGGTGGTCCCGAGGGAGCTGTGGAATTCAAGCGTCGCGCCGAAGTTGACACCGTCACTTTTGCTGACATCTTGCTCGAGTACCCATCTGCTCACCCCGAATTTCATGACTTGATTCGCCTCGTCGGCCCTCTGAAGCGCCGTGAGTATTCTATTGCTTCTTGCCAGAAGGTGACACCAGACTCTGTGGCGCTCATGATCGTCGCCGTCAACTGGGTGGACCCCAACGGCCGGGACCGATTCGGTCTGGCTACCCGGTACCTGAGCGGACTTAAGGTTGGCTCCCCGATCACCGTTAGCGTGAAACCCAGTGTCATGAAGCTGCCGCCCAAGTCAACCCAGCCTCTTATCATGGCAGGTCTTGGAACCGGTCTGGCCCCCTTCCGTGCCTTCGTTCAGCACCGTGCCCTTGAAAAGGCTCAGGGCAAGGAGATTGGTGCTGTTCTGCTGTACATGGGCTCTCGTCACCAGCGCGAAGAGTACTGTTATGGTGAGGAATGGGAGGCCTACCAGGAGGCCGGTGTCATTACACTCCTTGGCCGGGCTTTCTCCCGTGACCAGCCTGAGAAGATCTATATCCAGGATCGCATGCGCCAGACTCTGCCTGAAATCATGCAGGCATACATCCAGGAGGAGGGATCTTTCTACCTGTGCGGTCCCACATGGCCTGTGCCCGATGTGACAGCAGTCCTCGAAGAGGCCATTGCCGCCGACGCCAAGAACAACGGCAAGAAGGTTGATACCAGAAGGGTCATTGAGCAGTTGAAGGATGAGGAGAGATACGTTCTCGAGGTGTACTAGAAGGCTTGGTGAATTGTCTTCGATGAATGATTGTTGATCTTCGCTTGAGTTTTTAAATGCATAAATGTTGATACTCGTCTTGTTTTGGTTTAGCGCTGCTTAGCATCGAGACACCCGATTTTATAGACTTTACTAGACTTTACGGTTACCCCAAATCTAACCAATTCATGTTTTTGAAAATCAGTATTCTCTCATACCCTTTTGAATGATCTATTTCGTATTCTTTGGGTATCTTCTATATATTTAGACTGTAGATCTTTTGTTTCCCCCCAAAACACCACTCCTATTGATGCAAATCCATGGTCATAGTCTTCCTCAACCGAGCCAAAATTGGTTAGCATATAAAATATAACTCAAAGCACGGACAAAAGTATTGTAAACGAATAGATTGAGAGAGCGATGTCATCTTACGCCCGTCCCAAAGCCCCCAGTTTCGTTTTTCCATATGCACCACCCTTTTCTTTCCTCAATTCCAGGGCTCGCCGGTAAGGCGGAGCAGTGGGTGGCTGGACAGGATCCAAGCTTACATGATCCGGCGGGAGAGCGTAGGACGCATCAGAATCCCAGGAAGAAAGGTCACCGCAGGCGATAAATGGAGGAATCCACCGGTTCTCAAGGGCAAACTTCTCGGTCACGGGCTTCTGCGAGAGGGTTCCCAGTGCGGAAGAGATCTCAGAGTCAGCATGCAGCATGCGGACCTGGTTTTGTTCTGTTGAAGAGACGGTCTTCGCTGTCGTAAGGTCGACCCCGGGTTTGGTTTCAGAGTCAACGTCCATCACCTCTACCCCGACGTTCCCGTCGGCCGACACAGTGTGTGGTACTGCTGCACCGCCGAACAAGGGGTTCTTGAGGGTATCCATGCCGTCGTGGTTGGCTGGTGGAATGAAGCCCTCGCAAACCACGAAGGCCTCCAAACTACTCGCGCGACTACTTCTCGGCTTCGCGACACTGACTTTCTCGAATACGGTCCGAAGCTGTGCATAGATGAGGTCGACGTCCCGGCCGCGGAAGATCTTGGCCACGAACTTGCCCCCGGGCCGGAGGACGCCCAAAGCCAGATTCAAAGCCGCATAGAGCAGCTGCGACTGGATATAGATGTCCAGATCATGTAAACCAGTAACATCCGGCGCACCATCAGAGATAACAAGATCGACAGGATGCGGCTGTCGGAGCGCAGAAGTAGGGGAAGAAGAAGAAGAAGTGGTGGTCGAATCATCGTAAGCCTCGGGATCTAGCGCGCGGAGAAGAAGGGGAATCGTAGACGGGTGTGTGATGTCTGCCTTCATAGTCGTGATGCCTTCCAGCGGCGCCATCGGCTGCAGATCAATCGAGACGATCTTGACATTCTCGCGCGGTTTCAATTCCTCCATGTCCTCATCTTTATCTGCTTCGCCGTTCGCCGCTTCACCATTCGCACTCGCCAACGCTGCCTCTTCCTTGCGTTTCTTCTCCACCCACGCCCTACGCCCGAAACTCTCTCCCTTGATCAACACCCGACTCAGCACTTGACTCCAACTCCCCGGTGCTGCGCAAAGATCCACCACCCTTGTGACCTTCTCCGGATTCTCGTGCTCGAATAGATCGAACTGCTCGTCGATCTGGATCAGCTTGAACGCCGAGCGCGCACGCCAATTCTGCTCCTTAGCTAGTCGGTAGTACGCATCGCGTTTATCCTTAGATGATTTACCCATCTTCGCGGTGACTGCGCGACGGCCGAAACAATGCCAATGGGCGGGGAAACCAGAGTCGATTTTCAATGAATTTCTCTGTGGGGCAAAGATGGCGGGCGATAAGATCGGGAGGGAAATAAAGGCGGCGAGCGGAGGGTTTTTTTTCTGCCGCTCTTTTTTCCCCTTAGCGTTTCGCAAAAAATAATTCTTTCTCAATCAACTAGGAACAACGTGATTCCTATAATTCCTTTCCGACGTTAATTATGGGCCAGAAACGGCAGCGGGGCCAGAAGATCTCGGGCTCGAACAAACGAAAGAAGAGTTCGCAGCCGAGCAATGCGACCGGCGAGGATAGCGACTGGGATGGTGCTGTTGGAGTAGATGATCTGAACTGGAGGGAGGTGGCTCTGCCGGATCGCCTGGAGGATGCTGAGGGGTTCTTTGGGCTGGAGGAAATTGAAGGTGTGGATATTGTACGGTCAGGGAGCAAGGGGGAGATAAAATTCAAGGTATGTTTTCTGCGTCCGGGCTTGGAGCGCCAGCTAGTGACACCTCCTAGGCTAAGAATGGAAAACCGAAGAAATCGATATTGAGGAAGAAAGAGCCGGAGGAAGAACAATTCGATGATGAATGGGAAGGATTCGGCGAAGACGACGAGACTGCGTTCCAGGACCAGACGAAAGAGACCGAAGAGGCATCCGCTGACTCCGATAAGACGGTCAAGGTGAAAGAGAGCAAAAATGCGAAGAAGAAGAAGGAGGAGGAGGCGAAAGAGACAAAGAATGCGAAAAGAGAACGAAAAGAGAAAGCCACTGCAAGCAAGGAGGACAAGAGCATCAAACCTGGGCTCTCGTTTGCAGCTCTGCAAGACGAGGAAGACGAGGATGAGACTGATGTATCTGCCTGGGAGTCCCTTGGTCTCTGTCCTGAAATCCTGACCGGAATTTCAAAGCTGAAGTTCGCTACACCGACATCTGTGCAAAAGGCTTGCATACCTCAGATTCTAGATGGCCACGATGTCATCGGAAAGGCTTCGACAGGTTCCGGAAAAACGCTGGCTTTCGGCATCCCAATTCTAGAGCATTACCTGGAAAAACTACGAATAACAACAAAGAAGGACTCGGACAAAACCGATTCTCCACCAATCGCCTTGATTCTATCGCCCACTCGAGAGTTGGCGCATCAGCTTGCGAAACATATTGGAGAAGTGATCAGTCATACTCCGGGTGTTAATGCTAGGGTTGCGCTCTTAACCGGTGGCCTGTCGTTGCAGAAGCAGCAGAGAGTGCTTGCGGGCGCTGACATCGTGATCGGTACGCCTGGTCGAGTCTGGGAGGTTCTCAGTTCGGGATCGGGCCTGATCCGCAAGATGCAGGCGATCAAGTATCTCGTCATTGATGAGGCCGATAGGCTTTTGAGTGAAGGAAACTACAAGGAAGCCCACGAGATTTTGGCAGCACTTGATCGCGTCGAGGATGGAGAGTTCCCAGATGCTCCAAGCGACGAATCTGACGAGGAGACAGATCCCAAGGCCCAGAGGCAGACTTTGGTCTTCTCGGCTACTTTTCACCGTGACCTTCAACAGAAGCTGGCAGGCAAAGGAAAGTGGACAGGCGGCGATATCATGAATCAACAAGAGTCGATGGAGTACCTTCTGAAGAAGCTGAACTTCCGCGAGGAGAAGCCCAAATTCATTGACGTGAACCCGGTTTCACAAATGGCAGAAAATCTCAAGGAGGGTATTGTCGAGTGTGCTGCCATGGAAAAGGTACGTTACAAGCCAAGCGCACCAGAACTAACACTCAACTAACAACCGCGCAGGATCTCTTTCTCTACACACTTCTTCTCTACCATCCAAAACACCGTACTCTAGTCTTCACAAACTCCATCTCCGCCGTCCGGCGACTCACCCAACTCCTGCAAACCCTCCAGCTCCCAGCGCTTGCCCTTCACTCATCTATGGCTCAAAAGGCACGACTTCGCTCCGTAGAGCGGTTCTCTTCTCCAACCTCAGACCCGAGCTCCATTCTCGTCGCAACCGATGTTGCAGCTCGTGGTCTCGACATCAAGGGCATTGATTTCGTCATCCACTACCACGCCCCCCGTGCCGCAGACACATATGTCCACAGATCCGGTCGTACAGCACGTGCTGGAGCATCGGGAAAGAGCGTGATTATCTGCTCTCCCGATGAAATGGTCGGCGTGGTCCGTCTCGCTGCGAAGGTGCATGCGAACATGACCAACAAAAAGAGACTCCCTCTCGAATCTCTAGAATTAGATCGCCGCGTAGTGTCCCGTGTCAAGCAGCGAGTGTCTCTGGCGGCTCGCATTGTTGACTCTAACATCGCCAAAGAGAAGATCTCTGCCGAGGACACCTGGCTCCGGACGGCTGCCGAGGACCTTGGCGTCGATTACGACAGCGAGGAGTTCGACGAAGCTCAAGGACGTGGTCGCGGCCGTGGTCGCGGTCGACAGGAGCGTGAGCGGAAGGCGGGAAACACCTCCAAGACCGAGTTGGCAGGACTACGCGCCGAACTCAAACAGCTGCTTTCGCAGAGGGTGAACGTCGGCGTGAGTGAGCGGTATCTGACGTCGGGACGTGTTGATATCGAGGCGTTACTGCGTGGGGAGGGCAACAACTCCTTCCTGGGGCAGGTGGATCGGTTGGACTTCTAATTGTGATATGTAAATAAAGCACTAAGTGTTCTGGAATGTATACAATGAACCCATTTATGAAACCTCTGCAGAGGCTACGAGACTGCTTCTATGAGCATACTTAGGGTTCAAGGCATGATAGTCAATTTCCTATGAAGTATTAAACGATCATAATCAAATTCAGTGAGAACACTTGACCAAAATAGTAAGGCTAAATAAAGCGGACAAGATAGGAAAGACGATAAAGAGGTCCAACATAAAAAATGAACAACAGTACAGCGATCAAGAACCCTGCTTCAAACCTCTTCTGACTAGTTTCTACCACTGAGGTGTCGGAGCAATGTAACCAGAATACTTGCACTTGCAATGGTCACCTGGCCATCTACGTCCACAAGTGTAACAGAAAGACATGCCGCACATACAACTTAGAGGGGCTATCGTCAATATATATCGCGAAAAGAAGAAGAGATGAAATGGGCAGCGACTACTCACATAACATGGGGGCAACCAAGAGTACGTTCAATCATACGATGACACTTTGGACAGTTTTTCCAATTATTCCGGATAGCCAGCTCGATGAACTCCTTCGAACCATCGGCAATACTGTTGCAGTGCGCCCCGGAGGCAGACCTTTTGCAGAGAACACAAGTCTTCTCAGAGCAAGACGTGCAGCTCCTGGTCTTGTCATCTCCGGGACCAGGACGAAGGTACTTTCCACATTTCTCATTGGAACAGTACGTCCGATAGTGATCGTTAAGCTCGACGGCTCGGCCTTCGTATATTTTGGCTCTGGTCGGGACTAGGTATCGTTGAGCGAGACTGACCGAAAACGCAACGCCGCAGCATTTCGGCGGAAGGCGTGACTCGTCCTCCAGGGCATCCTCGAACATCCTGGCCATACAGCCTTGACAGTACCGGTGGAGACATGGTGATAAGAACATATCACAGAGTCGAAGTATCTCCGTACATGCGGAGCACTCGGCAGATTCTTCCGCTTTGTTAACGGCAACACTGGGCTGTGTCTTTAGTACGGCTTCTTTTCTCTTGAGCATGGGTGCGGGGGTTCCTGTCTTGAGTCAGTTCAGCTCTAGTGATATTAGTATGTATCTGGGGATCGTCTCTTCTCACGTTGATCTAGGAATCCTTGGACCTCAGTGAACGTCTCGGTAACATCGGTGTCGATCAGGTTGCTCATGGTCTCCAACCACCGCCGGTATTCCTCGACATCCTCCCGAAGCTTCGTGCGGAGGCGTTCTCTCGCCTGGTAATTCTCTGCGGCAAGGTTTTCCATTTCGACTAAGCCAAGGTCCGCAAGACCCAGCAGTGGAAGGTAGGTGGCATTTTCCACGGACGTCCCCTGTTATTAAAGCCATTGCTTGGTACGAGGGGGGAGGTGTCAGTCTGCGGTATATGCGCTCATCATTCGAAAGTTCGGAACTAGCCTCCCGGTATCTCTTATGGTAGCTGATGCTTTATTGTTGGGATGGATGTTCTCGACCTATTCGATGAGTTCTTTCGCTATAGTGACGTTTGTATGCCGTATGCCTGTGAGTGTGCGGACGAAACTTATTGAAATATACTTCACTTCGTATGGAGAAACAGAGGTTTTTTTTTTTTTTTTCTTTTTTCTTTTTTTTGGGCAGTCTTCTGTACTCTGAATGGAACCCAAACTTCACCTTGTCCTTAGACAAGGTGATCCGCCTAGATAATTTGGGTGCCTAGAGTCATAACTGATGGGGGTCAAACCTTCCTTAGGGCTTTTGGGTATCAGGTGTTCCGTATCGACGCAAGGTTGCTGAAATGAAGGCGATCGGGTGGGGGGTGAAACTACATCGAACATATATCAATCCTCTCAAGTGTAATCATATATTAACATATGAAACATGCAGCTCCAGTCCTTTGTATTAGAGAGGTGATTATCTTGCATTGGTCTAGGCTGATTGCAGTACAAACGCGGGACTAGTGACTGCGTTCTCGTCCCAAAAGGGAGGCATACAGTCCTCTGTGGCCCACTCGGTGATTCATTTAATGTGTCAAATTCCCAGGATATTCATTAGAATTTTTAGGCTTCTAAGCTCCTTCGAGTTTAGTGCCAATGTAATTGCAGCCAACGATAAGTATGAACATGACTCGTGGGAATCTAACCATTTAAAACACCAGGGAAGGGAGTATAATGAACGAGCGTAAACCCGAGAGTGAGATTCATTCGACCAAAATAAACGGGCAGATCTCTTGGACGGTGATCCATGTCAAGTGAAACAAACAATGAGACCGGTCGATGAATTAATCCGGACTCCGACTGGAAGTTGACTGGCCATGGCAATGCACATCATTATTATTCCTTCCAGGTGGCCAAAGGAGAGAAGAGGGAAAAAAAACAAGGAAGAAAGAAGTTTCCCGAGGAAATGACATCCGTCTGTTGTTTGCAGTGATCATCACCCATGGACTCGAATCACAATGGAGATCCCCATGCGAGTCATTGTCTCTGCGTGCGTTACCGACATTGCTGGTCCTCCACAGGGACGCCATAATACCCTGGGAAAGGCATTCTGTGAGGAAGTCTTGAACCGAGAGTTCCTCGCACCGCTCCAACCTACAGGATACGACCACGTCCACATCCCTGCGGATTTCGACACCACGAAGCCGGTGAAGCGTTGGTTTATCTTCGACCTAAATGTCCGCGGAGAGCTTGATGCGGCCGAAGTCGCGCAGATCCCCCATCGTGTTTATCTGGCTAGCCGCCAGGGGGACAAATGGTATGATTGCCACCACGAATCCTCCCGAGATACATGACACACACATAGGTACACGGCTTACACTGGGTTTTTAGGACATTCATTCCACGCCCTCAGTGGGTGGAATCCGCAAAGCTCCGGGCCAGTTCTTATACATGGGGTGGGAGACTGGAGCAGAAGATAGTTGCTGGCATGCAGAATTCATTGATCCAGTCGTGAACACTTTCTACTTCTCTGTCTCAACATAGCCATTCGTTCCGTCTCCCTTCTTTCCGTCTTCTCTCTTCTGTCTTTCTCCGTTTCACGGTGTCTCGGGTGGTGTTTGGCCCCGACATGCCGGACATTCTTCATTATCTTTGTCCTCTTGCCAGTCCCAGACGTCTTGGCGCTGATTCGGTGGACACGTCACTTGATTCTGGAGGGCAACAGCACATCTCGCGATGTATACGGTGGCCAGGTGGCCACAAACCCCGAACCGACCTCGCACGTTATCACACATCTTGTTTAGTTTTCCCTCTCGTCAGCAGATTTCTTTATACCCGTAGCTTGTGAATGCGTCTTTACTGTATTGGATGGATCCAAAGGGGGTTTATGACGATGGCCTTGAAAAAAGAACCAGCTAGTCGAAACCCTAATCTGCGTTAAATACTCGATAATCATATGAGAGTTCTATACGACCCAAAAAAAAAAAAAAAAAAAAAAAAAGAAAATTGATACCTCAAGCCAATATGATCTTATGCGTCTTCTAGCCCACCAAAACAGCCGTTCAAGAATCGTGGGAGTCCATGTATATTCGCTAAAATTACATGTAGTCGAAATATACGATCGCATCAAATATCATAGAAACAAGATACACATCACCTAAAATTTCCCATCTTAAACAGCAGAAGCCCACCGCTATAAAGCGGATGTCGCCTTTCCCAAACCCCAACAAAGAAATGAAATAAAAGGAAATCAGAAATAAAGGGGCCGCTATACCGTTTGCCTTTCATCATAGTGGGTAGGGAGACTCCAGTAGATACCCAAGCATCAGGCGGAGGGAGGGAAGCAAACACCTAAGTTGATTGGCCACACACTTGGGCTATTTGCTTTCCACGTATAGGGTGTTTGCCGATGTCTCCGGCAATGATCTCCTTCACCGATCAGCTGAATGAGGGGTTCTCGTTGCGTGCAGATTGCGACGGTTTGGCTGGGGCATGTATTTATATTGGGCCTTTTTGCTGGTGTTTGTCATTTGGGTAGTTTCTGGGTGCTGAGCTAGGTGACAATTTGCTAACCGCTATCTGGGGCTAAAAGGGTGGTTATTTGCTGTGGACTTTTGTTTGTCCCGGGGGTTTCTCCCCTTCTTACTTGTTCAATCTCTATGTGATTTGACTCAAGGGTTTGATTGCTTGTCTTTTTATGACAAACCTTATCACCTATTTATCATGTCCTATCCATGACTAGATAGGTGGTGTCCTAAGCCATAGTCTCTCACCTCAAACAAGACTTAACGACTCCCTAGTGATGGCGGTCCGGGCTGGTGAAAATGTGAATCAACTTTTATTATGGATTTGAACATTCCAAGTCCTAATCACAACATTTGATTCGATATGAAGGCGCAAGGAGACACATATCTTCACCCGATGCATGTCTGCTTTCGTCACGGGGACCTTGTTAGCCCTAACATGAGTGAGACCCATTACTCTAGTCCTGTCACTGATTGATAAGCTTATTTTCGAGCATTAATTTTACTTTTTTATCGGTCCTTATACAACCTTAAATTGTTATAATGGATATGAGGTCACCTACCTACCTCGTGAACCTGGATTCAGACTAACAATCTCCAAACACAGCTGTTCGTTTTCTAGGGTGCTTTAACGGTACAAATTCTTACAATGGGACAACCCCAGTCCATCTCGAGGACATCGTATGACCTATACCTTTAGCCCAGTAGCACCGGCAAAAACCATGACCGAGAAGAGCATGGGAACCATGACAGCTCATGAGAGTGTCATTCGACAAAGACTCAAGACAAGCCAGAAACCCCCACTCGATCAAAAAGTCCCTATCTAACTGCTTCCCATCTTCTTCCCAAACGACAGCACCTTTAAACAGCGCACAGCGAGTCCCGAACTTTTCGGAACCCGAATAGCCCAGTAAAGAACGAGTGCCGCACCCACATTGAACCCAATGTACACCCACATGAGTCCAAAATTGCGCCACCGCTCCCCGTAATCAGACGACACAGAGGTTAAGAACATATTGGAATTCGTCAGGGCGCAGAACTGGCAGCCCGCTGTCGCGTTACGATTATACACGGTCCCACCGGCCATCTGCATATACGCGGCCAGGTACTCTGCGCAGGTTTGCCCAGAAGGCGGATTCACTACCGTGACCTCCAGATCGGAGCAGGTGACTTCGGTATTGGCTAGTCCTGTCGAGAGCATCGCGCTGACCAAGTATGTCAGGGGTGAGACGCGGTACATGAAGGTCCAGAAGCCCGGGAGGCTAGCTGGCGTTGCCATTACCCTGCGAGTAGAGCAGGTTAGTGAGTCGGACCAGTCCATATGAGAGGGGGAAATGCTGCGAAGTACTTACCCACAGAAGATCAGGCACAATGCGTATAAGAGAAGAGATAAGATCGCTCCTATCTCTGCCGAGCCTGCGCTGGCTACCACCATGCTTGTGAATGTGGCACAGTGCATCATGAACGACCAGAGGAGAAGAAACATCAGGCCGCTTCGTTCTGTTACGGTTTTGGTAGCCTCTGCATTTTTGTCCATGCCGATTGCGTAGTAGAATGGCAAGTAGAGTAGCACGGCCGCGAGGGTGCTCCAGGGTAGCTCGATCACAATATTGGTTAGCATGAATGCGGGCCATGAGTATGTTTTGGATGGGCGTTCTCGAGCCTCGTATAAGGATCGCTGCACGATAAAATTGGGCATGGCTTGGTAGGTGAGGAACGCAAAAATCACGAGTAGCATGAAGATGGCAAACATCTGGTGCTGGAGGCCGAGTACTGATATCTTGGTATTTAGGAAAGAAAGACCGATGAAAAGCGCCTATCTACAGTTAGGTCAGACGGCAAGGGTGTTTCTGGAAAGACTTACAGAGCCGAAGCATAAGACCAACTTGGAGTAGATGTACGAGGGAGTGCGCCAATATTGCTGAAAGCCTCTCTTCACGCAAAGCCATACCTGGGTGCGAAAGGGTGCAGCATATTGTTGGTTTCCCACTGGAACTCTAGGTTTGGGGGGCCTCTCATCGTCCAGCTGGTCAAGTACTCGCTGAACATTGGAGTATTCAGGACTTGACTTCCATGTCTCTCCCCAGTCACGTTTCGAAATACTTCCTGGTGCCGCTCCAATCACCCTGAGCATCCATTCAGCAGGGTTCTCGCTCGGTCCACAAGGCTCTGCTCCGTATCGCTCAAAGTAACCGACAAGGTCCCTGAAGTTTTCTCCAAGGTCTCCATAGTATACCGTTTTCCCGCCTTTAGCCAGGAGTAGGAGACGATCGAATTGCTGGAACAATATCGCTGACGGCTGGTGAATAGTGCAAAGAATAGCTTGCCCATGGTCAGAGAGTTTCCGCAAGAGTGTTGCAATTGACCACGCCGTTTGACTATCCAAGCCAGATGTCGGCTCATCTAGAAACAGAAGCAGATCAGGCTTTGCAGCTAGTTCAACGCCAATAGTCAAGCGTTTCCGTTGTTCCACGTTGAGCCCTTCTCCAGGAACACCCACAACTGCGTTCGCGTAGTGCTCCATTCCGAGGAGAGCGAGTATTTCCTCAACATACTTGAGCTTTTCCTCTTTTGGTACAGACGCCGGTTGCCGAAGTAAAGCGCTGAACTGCAGTGCTTCCCTGATAGTCGCCGTCTCAAGATGTATATCCTGCTGTTGAACGTAGCCTACCTGTCGTTGGAACGATACGTCCCGGGGATGGCCATTGACACAAATGTCTCCGGTAACTATGCCTGTCGTCACTCGGCTGGCAAGTACGTCTAGTAAAGTGGTCTTCCCAGCTCCCGAGGCTCCCTATGTTTTCCCGGTTATCGATTGCAGTTTCAGTGGAGGCAGGTTACGAACCATCAGTGCTGTAAGGGTCCCAGGCTTGACCCAGCCATCGATGTCATCCGATATTCTTCTCCTCTCACCTTTGATAAAAACATCATAGCACACATTCCTCCAGTGAAACACCCCTGACTGCCTTTCAATGTTAATCTGCTTTTCAGGCTCGCTGCTTGCACCATTAATCTCTACTGCAGATTGCACGACGGCCGGAGACTCCTCATCATGTGCACGTTCGAGCCTTCGAACGTCCTTACGCTGAAAGAGTAGTACCTCCCCTTTGGATACCTGTGCTATGACAAACTCGGCAAGCAATATATAAACAACTCCAAAAAAGACTATGTATGCGATGATTATCCCGAAGTTTCTAGGAGCATTGTCAGCGAGGCACATCTGCGAAATCTACTGGTAACGTACCGCCAGATGTGGGAGTGGTAGTAATTGTACGTTGCATTGATGTATGTATCCCCAGTAACAGTCTCCGCCCCGGGGGTACCGGCAGTGGAGCAAGTTCTTGCTGTGCTGGGGATATCCGAATAGCTCGGACCGGTAGGTACAAAGCTGGCACATGGGAAGTTCCGCCCATGGAATTCATTCGCAACGATGGCTTCATATGCGTATGCAAGCGGGTTGATGTAATTGATCCAGCGCAGCCAGACCTGCATGTTCCGAGTGGGTAGCACGAAGCCGGTATACACAACTAGACCTATCACAAAGAGCGCAGCTGGCGTCAAAGCTTGTGCGATTGTTCGACTAGACTGCCCAATGGTACGGAATATCATCGACATGGTCAAGGTTGAGCTAAAGGCAAAAAGTAGGTAGATTGCGACGTTCCCTGAGTCTCTGCGCAGGTTCGACATGTAGTAGAGTGGGATGTTGAACGCTATTGTAGAAAGGATCTTGCATGGAAGATCACATATTGTAGATGCTATTGCTTCGGATAGTGGGCGATAAAAGGCGTAGATAGCATGTTTCTCCACTATTGGCCGTTGCGCATATAATGACAAGATCTGCGTGATGGGGTGGCTTGTTAGAAGGGTCGTTCCTTATTCATTGCTTCAATTCCTTGTTCAGTCACTCACCTCCAGTGAACTATTCAAGGCGTTAAAGAGGACGGCAAAGAATAACAGGATACAACGATTGTTGAAACCTGCCGTCGTAGCTGGGAGGTCATAGAAGACACTACCCAGGACTAAAGACATGAAGAAGTTCCCTAAGACCGTAACAAAGAAGAATGACTTGTTCCCTTGCAGTCGTCGGAAGCCCCGCCGAAGGCATAGCAAGATTTGAAGTGCGGTAGAAATAGTATAGGGTGACTTCTGTGTCCTGAAGCTTCTGTATTAGCATCTTCCAGATTCCGCTTGGGCTAGGAATACCGAACTTACATCCAAGACGACTTTTCTGCCTGTCTTGAGTAGAGGTAGTCTTGTACGGAAGGGCCACCTAGCTGATTTTCCTTCTCGTATTGATGAATTTCACCGAGGAATTGTTTTCGAAGCTGACTGGTCTTCCATGTCTGAGCAAATTCATCCGGTGTACTTGGTACGCGAGCCTCAAACTCTTTACGGACAATTCGCTCGGTAGGGTTGGTCAGCGAGGTCAAGAAGTCTGCCGTAGTCTGTCGACTAGGGCAATGGTATCCTAGGTCGATAAAATATTGTTTGGCTCTGTCTGTTGGGCCGAAGTAAATTTGCCTGCCTTCGTACAGGACAGTGACCTTGTCAAATGCCTAAAAGGTTTTTCATCAGCGAGTCTTGGCTCGGGGATAGCAAATAGGCCGTACCTCATATGCTTGCTGAGATGCTTGGTACAGGGCGACGATTGATGCCGCACCCGATAAGTCAACTGATGATCTTATTGTCCGAATGAACTCAAGGGCTGTAGCACTGTCTAATCCGCGGGTACTATTATCCCAGCACTGAATGGGACTCTGAGCCAATGCTACCTCTGCGATACTCACCCTTTTGCGCTCACCACCGCTGACACCCCGTACGAAGTCATCCCCCACTTTGGTATTAACGGTATGTGACAATCCAAAAATGGCCATGATAACGTCTCGCATATGGGCGGCATAGCACTCCCGCGAGACACCTGGAAGTCGGTTCTGCGGAGTTTTCGCCAATGCCGCGTATAGCAGAGTTTGTCCCACGGTTAGATGAGGAAAATGCACGTCGGTCTCCGCTTGATATACAACGTCGCCGCGGAATTGGCTGTGCATCATGTCCCGAGGTATACCTGTACATACGTTAGAGGCTTGATTCCCAGAGGCAATAAGCGGTTGGATGCTATCCGTATACCGTCGTAACTAAACACTGCCGATGGATCAATATGCAGGCCCTTGGTTTGCCCAGCAATGGTCTTAAGCAATGTAGAGACACCACTTAGAGGAAATTATTGTCAACAGAGGGTTATCAAACAGGTACCTCGTGGCACATACCTCCCAGGACGACCCAGGACAAGCAACATCTCTCCGCTGCGAATTAGCCCATCATGATCTTTGAGAATCTGAATCGTTGTTTGGTTGCGGTGGCCCAAGCTGCTAACGAAGTCCACTACTTGGAGCATCACGTTGGAAACGGTTTTCTGATAGCCTAATGGGCTGCCATATCCCGACACATTTACGTTTCGGAACGAAACACCTGCAGCACGGGTTGGATACCGTTCGGGATCTTGGGATATACAGTGCAACACAGTCTTTGCCCAACGTGTCGCATCGAACGTAGCCGAATTGGGATTGAGGGTTGGGTCTGCCGCATCAATGAAGGGATTTGTTGCGCCTGTCTGACTATATGTCCTTGAGGTAGTGCTCAGTTGTCTGGCAAGGCTTGCGATCCGCTGCTGGTCTTCGACTGAGATAGAATTTGCCCTTATCCCTTCACCTTCCGCGAGGGTGTTTGCACCCGTGCTGATTGAATCCCCGTGCTTTTCGTCGCTCGGAGCGCTGTCCGGAGCAGCAGGGGTTATATCATCGTGGGTGAGCATTGTGGGGAGCATGAGGCCTTAAGCCACCAAAAATGATTGGTGAAGATGAGAGACAGTGAGTGGCCAGCCTCAGACGTACTTGATCTGGATCAGTCGGCATCAATCGAATATACATGGGCTGCGAATGGTGTCAGTAGATATTTCAATACAAGAGGAACGCAGAAGAGATTATATATCAATACCAACGTGTGGAAAACGGCCCACTTGCTTGACCCCTGAGATCAAATATCATCATGACGGCGAACACTGGGCATACGTATTCACTTATGTTAAACAAGTTGTTGATTGATTGTTGACGGAAGTATGTATATCGGAACCTGAACAATGTCTCGGAACTAAAAGACAATCGTTCGGCGCCGAACAGAGTGGATCCTGGGAGCCTGCGATTTCTGGCCAATAACGCGGGCTAGGGTTCGGAGCCGAAAGATAGCAATTGACAGCCCCTGAGGTTCCGGCATATTTAACTCTGTCATGCCAGCATTTCTACGCTTGCTTTTCACAGCTCAGATCCAAAGGACCTATACCCCATTGCAGCGTACTAGTGGGGATAGCTTCCATGGCGCCCCCAAATGTGCACAAGGCGTGCGACCCGTGCCGGTCCCGAAAGATCCGATGTAGTAGGTTTGATATGGACCATAGTTCCGGATTGCCGCCTCTCTAACTGACTCCCGCTGCTCAGAATTTTCCTCAAGCCCGGCATGCGAGTTCTGTACTGTAAGTTCCCGCCTTCTAGTGCCAGAAGCAAGTGCATATACTGATGTGGGGGCTCAGGCGAGGGGATTCCGTTGTGTGTTTAGCAAGGTCAACAGACCAATAAAGCGAAAGCTTGAACGTCTTAGTATGCATGTCTTCTATATGGGCTCACAATATCTCTGACTTTTAGCAATAGGATCCTTTGCTTCCCATATCGACTTGACTCTCTCCTCATCAATAACGGAACCCTGCGATGCTTGGCAAGGCCTGAAGACTAGCAGCACGTCCTCCGCCGGTGGCACTGCTTCGGGGCCCCAGCCTCGGCGCACATTAGAAACGTATCCAGGACTCACGGCGCAAGAGACCCCAGAGCTATACTTAGACTTCCTACTTGCAAACCGTCAGTCCTCTCATACTGTCAAAACGGACAACCACATGGATCAGGTCAGCTGTCCCAACGACATCGTGCATTGAACCGGCTGACACTGTGTAGTTGACGGTAATTTTTGGTACGTATTTTGCCGAGCACCCGGGGTCCGGGCTATGTTGACTGGAGCTTTTGGCGTCTCTAATGCCCATTAGGACCAAATCCGAATATTTCCTTCTTTCCTGCCAACAGGGTCCGCGCCATCAGCCAGAAGCTAGGGAATCACCGGTTGGAGCGGCTGTTAGAAGCAATCCGTGATGTCGTGGCGGCGAAGATGAAGACCTCTATTGCGGTACCGGAAGTGGACTTGTCGCCGGAGGAAGCACAGGGAGTAGAATGTGTCTCTGAAGGAACCACTCATGAGCTGATGAACTCACATATTCAGAGTATGCGCTCCCTCTCTCCGCATCACTGCGTACATATCCGTTACTAAAAGTAGTGAAGCATTTTTCCAAACAGTGCACCCCCTATTTCCCTTCCTATGTCCGCAAATGTTCAAACAGAAAGCCAGTGCACCGGACCTTTCACAGGGTCTAGCTATGGATAAAACCTGGGCAGGCCTCTACTATGCGGTAGTCGCTATTGGCTGCCAGTATGGTGATGGTGGAAGCTTTGAAGCAGGGCAGGGAGAAGCATGGTCCTATTTCGAGAAATCCGTTTCATTTTATCAAGACATTGTGCTATCCAAGGCTTGCTTGATATCCGTTCAGGTGCGTAATGATTCAGTTCAGACCGAGACCACTTGACGCCCGCCTTCGAACTAACCATTAAGCCACTGTATAAGGCCCTAATCGCAATGGTACTGATTGTCCTCCCTAACCTGCCTCCCATATAAACTCTCAAATGTTAAGCTAATTCATGTAGGCTCTGTTCTCCTCAAGCGTTTCGGCTTTTCAGTTCGACTCTCTAATGTTATCGGAGGCGGCGGTAATGGCCCAGAGACTGGGGCTGAACCGATCCAGTCCGTCCCCAGCGGATCATCGCACCTTCTGGGTTTTATATTACATGGAGAAGTCATCCTGCTTTGCGACGGGAAAGATCCCTGTAGAGTCACATCTCCCGTGCGGCCATGTCACCTCGACTGACCTTTTACTAGGTGCTACAGGACTCGTTCATTGGCTGTCCCATACCTCAGGTTGAAGAATCTAGATTTGAGGACTACGACTGGTTCTTCACGTTTCTAAAATACGCGCGCCTCGTGTCCAAGATACACAGCAGCCTCTTCACCATTAGTTCTGTCCCTAAGCACTCGGCAGCATGCAGCGAAACAGTTCCCAGGCTGAGAATGGAAGTCGAAGCCTGGAGAATGTCAATTCCACTGCGTTTCCGGCCCGGCGAGCCACTAAAGCGCCGCCTGTTGCCGGAGCCGTTGGCTGTTCCCATAGCGTTGTTAACGCACTACTACTACCTCAATGCCGTGCTCACCCTTTCATGGACCTTTCTGCATGCTGGCCACGATGGGCTGAGCCTAGCAGAGCAGCTTGAATTGAAAAAGGAAGTAATGCACACCGCCCGTAAGGTCCTGGAATTGACGGAGTTTATCGAAGTTTCCCCGTCCACCCCGGTCTGGTAAGATTCCCAATTTTGTACCATAAGCCATTAAATCCTTGAGAATACTAAGTGAAGGTTGCCAGGATCCTGGCAGTCATGCCCCTCTCCGCCCTGATGATACTCTTCGATCTGATGATCCACAACCCCCTCCACCCCGAAACAAGCCTCAGTCTGGCCCTTTTAGATATCGCGAGCGGCCACTTCAGCCGCATCGAATTCGCCAGCAAAGGCACCCTTCCAGGCTCTTTAATTGCCGAGTTCGCACACCTGGCACGGCGATATGTGTCTGACGTCCGAGCTGCCCACAACTACCCAAACACGAGATCGATCGCACCCCCGCCGAACGCAGAGCCTCCGAGGAACGTTACTCTTGGACGTCTCCATATGGACCACCGGCCAACCTCCGATTTGGCAGTAGATGATATCAACTCTAGAGAGTCGTCAGTGGCAAATGCGTCGAGACCACCTCCACAAGGCCAGGTGCCGCTCCCACAGTCGGAGCCCGTTCTATCCTCTGCGCAAGGACTAGGAAATAGCCCGATACAGGTGCCGGTTCCATTGAATCCTCGGGCTGCTGAGAGTCATAGTCCCTTGTTTTTCCCCACGACCGACGATCCGAGCTACCAGCTGGGGGATCTCGGGGATCTCCGGCTTTTAGGGGTCGATCTGATGGGGCTGTTTGATACGGCTCATCCGTTAGTGGGGGAGGACGGAGGGTTATAGTTATAGCGTTTCAATGTATCCACCTTGCACGTTGTTCCATTCAATGACCTGGCCCTAGGGTTTGTTGTTGTTTCCCACATTTCTTATGATCGACTTGTAAATAAGCTCTCTGCGGAGGTAGATGTTGCCTACTACAGATCAAGTAAACCTCAACGAGGAGATCATAGGTACCCTATCGCTCTCTGTAATTTAATTATTACAGGGAGTCTATATTGCCTCAGATCCCGAGAGCATTCTAGATCACTATGCCAAAATAAACCACCAAATCAAAGGCAACGCTAAGACAGATCGGCAGAAAAAAGTGAACATTAGGGCAAACCTATGAATAATCGAGATAACCTCGGCAGACCGACCACAATCTCGCCTTTTCCCCGTCATCCGTCTAACACTACCCTTTGAGTAAGAAAAAGAAACGATAAAAAAAAAAAAAGGTTTGTGGACAAAAGGCACACCAGTCAGCCCAAGGCCCAGACTCGGAAAAGACTCGGAAGGACTCAATTAAATCCGTTCGCGGCGCAGACTCTCACCCTGCAATTCGCTAACCATGTGGATCTACTATACGATTTTTCTCGGAGCCAAGCCGCAGGACCAACATGCTGTGTGGATATAGCCGCTCGCTTTGGCGATGAAAAGCTCACAATTGTAGAGGAACATAGTTTGCTCTGCATTCCTTATTACTGCCTTTGAGGGCGATTTTAGCCGGAGGAACATGCTCCCGGGTGGTTTGTGTCGGTCTTTTATATCAAGAATTGTCGACTCCGTATCAACGGGCCGTCCCCGGGCTCGATGTCAGATCCACTGAGTGGATCCAGGGTGATAATTTGTACAGGGAAAAACTTTGACACGCTAGGGACCGACCTCAGGCCATTTCTCGGGGATCCTCCTTGAGGTCGAGGCCCTCGGGTAAGTTGATCCTTGTCGCTTTTTTGTTTTCATAAGAGAAATTTTGAGACTAATCACAGTTGGATCATTGGTGGCAGGTTGGCCCTGGGAGATGAGGTCGAGTATAGTTAGTTAGTTCATATGGCACATATCACACATTAGACTATATTTTATTTTATCATCATCGTATACCTCCCAGAAAGAGAATTAGCTATACGTAATCATCACCTCCTCTTTCACCCGGATCCGAGAGGCGAGGTCTTCCTCGCTCACTTTCGTCCGCATAGAACTAGACATGTCCTCCTCATAAGCCCCGAATAATTCGACCTCGTCGCCCCGAGGCCAGAGAACACTCTGGCTGGCCAGTCGGGATCGCCGCGTACGATCATTGAACCCGGACATGGGCGGCGGTTTCGCAGTCGCGGTCCCGGGGTGTCGAGCAATGATTGACCAGCAGCGCCGGAAGAGAGGGCTGAGCGTAGGCAAGCAGGCGCAGACGATCCCGATAGAGGGTTCGACGCAGGACCAGACGAAGACGGGGGCAATGGTCCAGGTTGCGTCGTGGGAGTGGGTGTTTCTGCCCAGGAAGATGATCCGGACGATGCTTGCGACGCAGACGCTTTGCATTCAGTGTTAGCTTTGTGGTTATCAAGTAGGAGCGAGGGGGAAAGGGGGAGGCTCACAAGCTGCCTAGCAATAGTATACTGATCACTGCCATCCTCTGGCTTTTGGGCATTTGGAGGTTCCAGATTACGGGGACTGGGACCGCCAGGATCATTATGTCGACCAGGACTGCTGCGATGCCATTTCCGAAGAAGAATCTGGGAATGTCGATGCAAGTGCCGGTAGTGGTCTGGGGGGAGGTGTATTGTTCCCAGAAGTATGGGATTGGGTGGCACGCCACATTAATTGTGATAACGACGGCGAGGAAGTAGCCCAGGATAAAGAACATAACAAAGTAAAGAGAGTAATGAAGGTTGAAGATGCGATTGTAGAACATTATAATAGATGTTTTGGTGCAGGTCACACAGAAGGCATAAAGAATGACATGAGAAAAGAGCAGCTTCCAGATTGCTGTGAATTCGTGTTTGGTTAGGACCTGAATATGATGTCCATTTTTGAACTGGATACCTGTTGTGCGGTTAGCCGACGAAATTGGCTGCTGTCTTGATTGTAGAATAAAGGAACTCACTAATAATCACACATACACCGAGTCCATAGGCGAATAACTAAGATGAAGCAGAGTCAATGGGCTACGGCACTTGTGAATCGAGTGCACATCCTTAAGGTACTCACCATCGCAACGAAAATCAGGTAGTCATCGACCGCTAGATGGTTGAGCTTTTTAAACTCAGTCCGGGCGTATAGCCGTAACACCACGGACAATGACCCAACCACCATGAGAGTGATTACTGCCCCAAGCATTGCAGCATTCTGGTTTTCCGCGAGGTTGACGCCCGGAGGCGCCGGCCCAAAATCCCCGGAAACAGACATGGCCCAAACGAGTGTACGGCTGGCGGATCAGCCAGGGGCAGGGGAGAGGTCCTATCGTGAGATGTTATACCTGCATAGGCAAAGCAAAGTTCTACGAATAAGGCCAGATGATATGTAAAATCTTTTCTTGCGCGTGAACTACAAATCATGCATTGGCTTTAGGGTTCCTAAAGCACAGTGATCGGAGCTACCGGACCCTGTTTCTACCTTGGATGACGGGGAGGTTGGCAGGTTGGCCGGCAGGATGGCCAGTGGCCTCATAAGGCTAACTGACTGCAACTCGGGTCAATGGAGTGCTCTGCACATGAACTACTACAGCACCCGAGGTTGCAATGCGTCAGAAACTAGCTTGCTGCTAGTGTGTGAAAACGAGTACGATGGGTGACATGGGATAGCAGACTGATCATGTCCGGCCAAAGACCGCGAGAATTTTACGCATCGCAAAGCTTAGTCAGGATGCCGAATGGACGGTTGTGTATGGTTGAAGGGTTCGAATGCTTAATACCTCATATATCCCGGACCATATCGTAGGTTCCACTGTGGTGGGTCATCACTGGCCTGATCGAGTGCATTAGGGTTGAGATGGCGCTGCGGCGGCACGAAGCACGCGCCATTTGTCCAGGTACGGAGTAGGGAAAGACGGGGGGGTATGGTGGAGTAAAATCCACGAGTCCAAGATTTCATTGATGTCTATTAATACATGAGCTCGGTTCAGCTGCCTGCCCCCGATCGAAACGTATGGCACCACACATTGGTAACGATGCGATGAAGGAATATTCCGGAGGGCTGGTGGAACGCTCACTATTGAGGTTCTTTCGATCGCTAGCAAACTACATAGCGTCCGAGGGACCCCATAGATCAAATTCCCACTGCCACGCCTCTACTCTACGCCGGGCATAATCATGAGTCATCCGCAGAATATGCCAGATGGGCATCAGGTCACTTTGGCTGGCCTAGTCACCCAAGGCCGAACGTCACCAAATTGGGTCCCAATCAAGGAAGACGTGGGCTTTGCTCCTAGAAAGATTAAAATCACTGCGCCGGAGCCGGCTTCGGTACCTTAACTTTAGCCCACAAGATTAAACATGCCTTAGCGTTAGAGGATGTGATTGATCTTGTGACCTACGAAAAGAACGCAGATATCGGTGGAACCTGGTTTGAGAATCGATACCCTGGTGTTGCTTGGTACGGCTTGATCCATCATACCCTATTGAACAATGCCTTATTCATCACTGTGATTGGTACTTCTCAGTGATGTGCTAGCTCGTAAAAATGTCTTGTGGTCGACCTAAGAGCTACCCATATACTAATCATAGCTAAATCCGACTAGACGCTTATACGTTCCTGTTCGAACCGAATCCCGACGAATCACAATTCTACGCCTCGGGACCTGAGATTCAACTGTATATCCAGAGAATAGCGCGCGAATGGAAATCTATATGATAAGGTACAGCTCCATTCAAAAGTGGTGGAGGCAACATGGGATGAAGTAGCTAGCGAATAGAAGGTGAAGATCGACCAAAACAGTAAGATCAAGGAGGATGAGGCCGAGATACTTGTCAGTGCATCAGGACTCTTAAGGTGAGAAAACGATCTTTCAAGTTTCTCGCATCCTTGCTTGACAATACATGAAACCAAATGGAAGTGGCCCGACATCCAGGGCTTAATTAAATTTGTGGAAAACTGGTCCATACTGCATCTAGGTGAGTACACTAGATTGGCAAGGACCTACCAAACTAAATTGATATCAGCTTAGGGATGATTCATATGACTGGGAGAATAAACGTATAGCAGTCATCGGAAACGGGTCGTCGGGCGTTCAGTGTGTTGCTGCGATGCACTCTTGGGCGTCAAAGTTGGCCAACTATGTCCGAAATCCAACATGGGTTGCGTCCAACTCCAGTAGCGAATTAGCTAGGGATGGGAAAATTTTTGCGTACACCGAAGAGGGAAAAAGAACATTTAAAGAAGACCTTGCAGCCCTTTTTGGAATGCGCAAAGAGCTCGAAAATAGGTAAAAGGATTGCAAGAACTATGGCGACCTGCAAGCGCTGACAGATCTCTAGCGTCAATACGGTTGCATATGCTATTCTGCGTGACCATCCTTTCCAGCAAATGGCTATCACATTCGCTACACAGCAGATGCAAGAACGACCCGAAAACAGCCATGGCCCGTATATTACTCTTAAGATGAAGCCGACTTTTCATCCCGGTTGCCGCCGCCTAACACCCTGCGACGGGTATCTAGAATCTTTTCAGAGTCCCAATACGCACATGTGCTGAAAGCCAATTGATTGTATTACTGAAACGAGGGGTAAGAACGACCGATGGGAGAGAAGAAGAATTCGATCTGATAGTTTGTGCGACTGGTTTCGACACATCCTTTCTCCCTCGATGGAAGCTCGTAGGGCGCAACAATGCTTCATTAGATGAGCGATGGAGACAATACCCGGAAACCTTCTTCTCTGTGCAAGTGGATAGAATGCCAAACTATTTCATGATTTACAGTTTCCAACGGCTCACTTTTGGGTGGGATCTCTTTCGTATGCGACTACATCTTGAGATGGTCCCAAACGATCGCCACCGACGATATCAAGCACGCTTATCCCTTGACTGACGAGAGTGAATCTAAGTGCACTAACCATGTCTCAGATCAATTAAGGTCAAGAAAGAAGCAGTTGAGGACTACAATGTATGGGCGCAGGAGTACTTCAAACGGACCGCGTGGTCCGACCATAGTCGGAGCTAGTACAGGAACCATAAGGCTTCGGGGTAGGTTACTAGGCCTTACGCCGGCACAACCAGTCGTTTCAAGAAATGCCTTGACAGTGTCGGTCGTGAGCACTTCAATATCCAATAAGGCTCTGCGAATCGCTTCAGGTGCTTAGGGAATGGTCAGGTTGAAGGTGAGGAGAATGGCATGGGAGGCCTTCCAAATTATCTTGCCAAAGGTCTGTGGTAATGAGGTTGGCTGGTATGGGCATCTATGTCAGTATCGGGACCAACGGCTAGGTTTACCCCTGATGTTACGCCCAGCGCTCTCAAATGAAACCTCTTACCCCTTGTGGATAACACTGTACTCTTCTAAAGCAAAGCAGCCATTCAAGCGACCAGGTAGGGTCATATCAATACATCACATCATGACTGAGATCATAAGGAGTATACCAAATGGTCCTCATTTCGGGACACCCGGAATGCTTCTGGCGAAATATCAAATCAGGAATCAGATACAAATTCAAGAATAGAAATGCCTATTCTTTCTTAAGTATCAACAGCAATATACAGCACTATCAGCCAATGATCGCGTTTAACAACGCCGTTCCAAGGTCAAGGTTGCACTCAAACCCTGTCGCAACAAATACTTGTTACCGCTACCAAGAGTCAGAAATCACTGACGCAATCAACTCAAATAAAACAGGATCGGATGTTGGATGGTGTGTTTGGCATTGTACTGCCATTGGGTTAGATACTAATTTAGCTTCCATCGAATTTTCCAACGGGCTTTTTACTGTAACCACATTGGTAAGAGATGATAATCACAGACCATGCTGTGTACATCCGGCATAGCCGGGGAGCTCTCGGTATGACTCCGACGGGACCCACCCGGGCCGGCTCAATGAAAATCTCGGCATGCCGACTAGCCTTGGTGGGAGATGGCAAAAGTTTTCCATTCCAGGAATGAATCCAGAAGCTGTGTGGACCTTCCAAGGCAATTACCTGACAACATTTGGAGACAGCTATACAGGATAATCAACCAGGCATTCCTACACCTTCCCAAAACTTAATATTACTGTAGCGGATAATGCAAGCTTCCATGAGATCTACAGATCTTCCAAAGCAATAAGGTTGTTTTAGCCTTTTAAACTACATCATACTATCATAATATTCCCAGGTAAATCCCGAGGATTCGAGTCCTCTATCCAGCCATGAGACCCTGAGATCTCGCGTAACCTGGTCTTGATCAAGATCACAAAGATAAGGCGAAGATCGCCATCACAATACTGGCGAAAATGACGGCATTTCCCACGTGGGGACCCCCCCCAATCATTTGCTCCACTTACGGGAGTTATTCTTTTTTTTTTTTTTTTTTTTTTCCTCCCCCTTTTTTTTTTTTTTTTTTTTCTTTTTTCGGC
>MBFL02000318.1:0-40894 GCA_001696595.2 Aspergillus hancockii | reverse complement strand
TGGGGGGGGTCCTCGGGGAGGGGGCGGGTTGTTGTGTTGAAGGTTTCGTTGGTGAGGAGGTTGGTTATTCCTGTTGGGGTTTTGTGGAAGAGGGTTGGGTAGCGTTCTGGGAGGTAGGTTGTCCTATTTGATTTGGTTAGTTGTGTTTGAGGGCGAGGGTGAGGGTAGGGAGGGGTGGAGTATGGATGGATGGATGTACAGTTCTTCTAGGAGCTCAAGCGCTGCGGGCATGGCTTCAGGGGCTGTTTTGGAACATTTGTCGCCTCGATTTTGGATCCGGCGGGCTTTGTCGGCGTGGTAGCGGAGGTAGTGGTTGTCGAGCTCGATCCATTCGTCCCATTTCATGCTTCTTAGGCCCATTGTTATGAAGTATTTTCTGTTGGGTTTTGTTAGTGGGTGTTTGTCCACGGGCGTAGCTGTATACTAGAGGTATACACACGGATGAAAGAAAGACTTACGGGCCGTATCTGAATGGTCGGTAGGGGATCGGCTTTGTGGTATGGATGTCCCAGTCTGGGTATGGGGTTGCTGGGGGTCTTTTGAAATTTGAGGGGATCCATTTTCCGAATTTGCGGGTCGTTTGTTTTTGGGACGTTGGGTTTGGTGATGCTGATTTCTGGATTCGATATCTGTGGAGGAGGAGATGGAGGAGGTAGGTGGTGAGACTTGCGAGGAGGCAAATGGCGGTGGTGGTGGCGGTTTTGAGGTGCGATTGACTGATGGGGATGGCGGCGAGGAGGGATACGAAGGTCATCCTGTATAGTTCGAGATGGAGGACGTCGTTATATTACTATACTAGGGTTCATGAACATGGAGGATGAAGAGGGATGTTTTTAACTGCAAGGATGGCTGGTTGCCATCTACACTTGTGCTGATGGATATGATGTATATCTCGGTATCGATATCGTTGTCATTGTATGGCATATTGCCGTATCTGTTAATTGGATGCGATCTGGCGTCCTTGCGTCCTTGCATATGCGGGGAGACCTTTGCTTATCTCTGCTGTCTGGGGATATTTTGGCTGCTTCAGGTAAAGTCGCCCTGCCGCTTTGAAGCTGCAGAAGTTACGTCTATAGGGCTCGCATATCGATAACAAATGAAGGTAATACCGGGAGAAAATCCTTCATCATTCTAGACTACGCCTAATACCCATGTGCAATACTCTGTAGCTTTTTGATAATGCATGCGACAGACTACAGTGGAATTTAATCGGTCTCGGCGATGATATCGCGTCGCCGGAGGAGACAGTAGTGGCCCCATTTACGCCGGAATTGATCCGGAAGACCTGGAAGATCGGGAATCCAGATCATGCGGCCCAACAGGCTGGTTTGTGAAGCATCGAGGAAGTCTTTGCACGAGACCGCCTCCCACTCGGCCTCGTTGTGGATATAGTCAGGCTCTAGTTCGGTTGCCGCCCGACCTGGGAAGTAGGAGTCGACTAAGAAAGAACATTGGGAGATGTCAACCTATACGCGGCATTAGTTTGTCTCAATAGTCTATTGAGGTAGGATAATATGCGGATAGATACTTACGTATTTCCCAGGGTCTTCCTGATTCAAGTCGTTCATGCCTGTTGGGATCTGCGATGTGCCATCGAAAACAGCAGGATAATCAGTAGCATCTGGGAATTCCCCAGGTAGCAAGCCTCGGAACTCGCTGCGGATGAACTTGGCCCGCATGCCATCAGGGAGAAAGAATGAAGATGGGAACCGATACCACTCCTTTCCGAAACAGATCGAGTCACCTGCCGACGCATTGTCCAGCCTCTCGAGCGGTTCAAACACCTGCAAAGGAGCGTTATAGGAGGTGATCATACCCACAGTCCGCAGCAAGCCCGCATTGATGGCAGCAAGAACCACAGCCGTCACGATAATGAGTTTGATATTGGCTAACAGCTGCCCACCTGACTCTCTGGGTTTCTTAGACCCAACATAGGACATCACTATGTGAATTGCGATGGCCGCATTGAGAGCAAGGAAAGGGTATGCCGGATACATGAACCTTTCTTCCTTGTGAGGTTGAATGGTGAAGATAGTAAACCACATGTAAAACGGCGTGGTGAGGCACACTGTTCGGACAAGGGTCTCCTTTTTGGTCGCATGGGGTCGGAATGCGGCTTGGAGGAGCACCAACGGCACGGCTGACATAGCAAAGATGAACCAGATGTTGAAATTCAGGAGGAGATTCTTGACATAGAATGTCCATGGTTCTGTCCCGAAGATCTCAGGCCCCTTACCAGATCCTGAAAAGATGTTGTACGCGACTATATTCCAAGGTACAAGGGTAAACCGTCGGAGGAAGACGTAATCTACAGCAACCTCGGCAGCCTGCGTCTAATTAGCACATAATAGAAACTCTGATGAGTCAATCTGCGGTAACATACCATGATTGCCCAGCATCTCATAGCTCCGTTTACAATACGATCAAACACAGCATCTAGGGACCCTGAGGAAAGGCCAATATAGACCTCCGCAAGCAGAAGAGGGACGATCAAAGCCCCGGCAAATGGCCAGCCGACGATTGCACCAAGACCAAACCACATCATTCCTTGAGCAACACTGCGACCCCGCCAGTCCAAGAAAGCGGCTAGGCCTAACATGGACATGTTCATGGTAAAGCTAGAGGGCAAGAAGGACGCGGTGGCGTGGAACATGCCTGGGCTGAACGCAACAATCATGATGAAGAACAGGCCGATCTTGGGGCTAAGTGTTCGACAGATTGCGGCATATAGTCGGGTCTGGCAGGCAGTACAGAGGAGAGCCAGAAAGAAGCGAATAGCATAGAACTGAGAGCTCTTCGAAGCGAGAGCGAACGAGCTCACTTTGCCCACCATGGCATGAATGGACACATAAAGCCAGCTCCGGATCGAATAGACGGGCGAGTACTCCCACGTCTGGAGCCCATACCCATGATCGAGATAATGGGTGGGTTCCCAAAAGTTGAAAACCTCATCACAGTCCTGAATTGGTGCAAGAAACGCTGCAAGTCCATTGGAAATGAGGCATATATAGAGTGTTATGTTCAACGGGAGGTAATAGGGCGGTGGTGGGGGACTGTGGAAACCTTTAGTATTAACGGACATGATAAAATAGAGGGAGGGAGGTTTATTGATGCTAGTACCGTTTTTTAGTCCTTGGTTTAGGTCCTGTTGCTGCTGATGCCATTGTGCTGACAATCAAGAGGATAATGTTGTTGTGTTGCAAGCTGTAGGCTCAACTGTACCACGTTATCGATAAGATAAATATAGCTTGTCCGGTACCCGCAACGGCACATTGTGGCACTTCCAAAAAAAAAAAAGTTTCCGCATTTTAATTTGGTTTCGCCGGCAACTAAATCTGAACTAAATCATACAAAGATCACTCTTTCTCTCGCCTGTGGGATAAAAAATCTTCCTCAAGGCCTCAGAGATTACAAAATGAGTGATCAGCAGCTCCCTATTCAACCTCAACATCTTCAAGAGGATGCGAACGAGGGCCCTCCTGTGAAACGGACCTGTATGAATGATACGCCACCCATTGCCATGACGCCCGCAGACGATGGAAGTGATTTCTACAACACCCCATGGGTCGCCCGGACTCCTGTGGACAACAGCGAAAATAAAGAGGATGCTGTTCCGAGCCTCACCAGCGAACCGGCCGTGTCGTCTCATCCATCTACAATGATCCCCGGATTAAACCTCGTCAATGACAGTCTCAAGGACCTAAAGAGCGAACCTAGCCCGGCGCCGAACCTAGGTAATGAGGATGGGATGCGTGCGCCTACACAGGATATTATGGATATCGCAACAACAAACGCTGAAAAAATAGAGCCTACTTTGGAGAGCCAGGCCGAGGCGACAAATCAAGGCCAAGCAAATTATACAAATAGCACCGGTGACGCAAACGGAGCAGTCGATGTTCCTACCACAGACGCTATGGAGCATGATCAGGCTGAGCAAGATGGCGAGGAGGAGCATCCCGAATGGGAGATTGACTCTTCCCCGTACGAGTCATCTTCTGACGAGTCTTCCAGCGATTCATCTGACGACAGCGATGATGACGACGAAGATTACCCAATCCTTAGCCCCGAAGAACAAGCGCGGATTTTGATGCAGGCTGAACTCGGTTCCGATGATGAGGGAGAGGGAAAAGGAAAATCGGGTGGCCATATCAGAACGGCAAATGAAATTCTGGACGAAGCTCCCCCTATCCCAGAGGTTACAGTGACTCCTGAAATGAAGATCGTGCTCCTGGGATATGTAGAGGCGACTGTCGAGAATACTGTCCTTATAGTCGCGAACACTTCCGGAGAGTATCAAGTGCTTGAATCAGGTTCATTACTGTGTTTGGAAGATCGGAGCGTTGCTGGTGTGGTTACTGAGACTTTGGGACGGGTGGAGAACCCATTATATGCTGTCCGTTACCCCAGTGCTGCGGCTGTTGAGGAACGTGGCCTTTCCAAAGGAAAGGAAGTATACTACGTTGAGCAATATTCCACGTTCGTATTTACTCAGCCTCTCAAGGGAATGAAGGGTAGCGATGCCTCGAACTTCCACGATGAGGAAATTGGTGAAGATGAGATTGAGTTTTCTGACGATGAAGCGGAGGCCGAATACAGGCGGAAATTAAAGCAGAAGCGACAGGAGAGAAAGGATGCCCGAAATGAGGGCAGTGGCTCAGCAAGAGGCAAGAAGGGCCCTCCAGGTCCTTCGAAACTCAGCCAGACTGAACTCAACTATGACGATAACGCGGGCGAAGATGGGTATACACCTCTTACCCGTCCGAAGAACCTGCATGAGATGATGGGCCGGCAAGAGGCGCCTGTCGAGAACGACGGTTCCTCTGCTAGAGGAGGTGGTTTCCGTGGTGGTAGAGGTCGCGGCCGGGGTTCTGATCGCGGTCGAGGAGGCCGTGGCCGTGGAGGCGGAACAAGAGATACTCAGCATTATGACCGCCAGCCATATCAGCAGCAAAGATCGGACACTCAGCCCCAACCTACCAACTACAACCAGCAGGTGTACCAGCAAAACCAACCAAATGTTTATGGAATGCCACAGTCATACCCTTCGTACCCACCTTTCCCACAGCAGCAGCAGCAACAGCAGCAGCAACAGCCACAGCATCCACAACAACAACAGTTCGCTCAAGGCACTGTCCCTCCGGCTTTTAATTTCCGAATGCCGTTCCAGCAGGCCTATCCTCAGCAGAACGCTTACCAAATCCCCCCCAACATGCAAATCAACCCGCTGTTCCTCGCTGCTCTACAGCAGCAACAGCAGTATCAGCAACAACAGCAGACACCTGGGCAACAGCCTGCGCAAGCCGCAACGATGAATCTTGATCAGGTCAAAGCGCAATTAGACTTACTGCGGCAACTAAGCAATGGCAATCAAGGCCCACCTCGCTCATGAGCTCATGATACGATGTTGATGTGATTAGGGCTTCCTTGCTGTTTCTGGGTTTGGGTAAAACTGATACATAGGGATACATTGGTTTGCATTATTGGGGAGTTACGCATCTATCCTGGGGTTGGCTAAAAAGTTTACGTTTAGTTATCAATCCATTCGATTATGGAGTAAATATATGGTGAAGACTGATGTGTACGATGAAACATAAACGTTTGTTATACATGGCGCGCACGCAGCCTAGAAAGTGTATTCAGTGAATAGAATCGTAAACCTTGCCTTTTGACTAAGATTTGTAAAGGAAAATAAAGGTATATTATCTATAGTCATGACCATGGGTCGCTCTGCTTTGCGCTCTTCCCTAGAGCCCAAAAATTCTCCAGTTTTGCCCGAGCTAAAGTATCCTTCGCTTGGGAGTCTGTTTCACAGATCCGTGCTCCCAACCATTTTCGGAAGGCCCGAGTCTTGACCTGGCCTTCCCATAGAAGGTTACAGGTGTTGGAGCTGAGATCCTTCAGATCACCCGATTTCTCATCTTCGGCAGCTAGCCAAGACACCTGAGCTTCGCGATTGCCTTCTCGTACGGAGTTGGGGCCGGTATTTTCTGTCCAGTCGATCCGGTTCAGCATGAGCTTTCTGTAGTTGTTGATAGAGTGTGCACCTCCCTCAACAATCACAAGATTGAACTTGGGATGCATGACACAAATCCCTGTAAGGGCATTCTGCTCGGCATTTTTGCTAATCTTGAAACGATTGCGTCCGTTGGCAAGACTGTCGATCCGATACACAGACATGAGAATTCCTCTTTCGGCATCTTGCTCTTGTTGCCTGGCAAGCTTATCTCGACGTTCTTCTTTTGTCAGTTTACGCTCTTCATTGGCTGCCTCATGTGTCGTGCGACGTTCTGCGATCTCTCGCGTAACGCGTGCTTCAACAGCCGTAGGATCCTTGACTGCTTGTTCACCCAACACCCGCATGAGGTTTGACTTCTTGACTTTCGGTTGAGGAGCTGGCTCAAGACCTAGTCGGATCTTTGCCTGTTGCTCCTTTAGATCAGCCATCCGCCGCTGGCGACGGATCTTAGCTTGTTCCTTGGGTGTGAGGTACATCGGTTTTTGCTGTGGCATATGTTTATCCTGAGGAGGTTCGAGGAGCACTGGATGCTGAATGTAGAGAGTCACTATGGAGTCAGGTCTATCAATCTTAAGATTCGCCTCTTCTTCGATAGCAGAGTAATCCTCTCCGTCCACCAGGCCCTCATCCCACCACTCAATCGCCGGCGGGGCGGGGACAAGAAAAGCCTTTTCGACATCCAAATCTTCATCTATACCAGCTTGTCGTGCTCTTTCGGCAATGCGTTTCTTCATAGCCTCCAGCTGAGCCTGCCGACGCAGAGCAGCACCCTGTTGTATGTATTTCCCCTTTTGGTTAAAGAGGAGCTGTCGCGATTGCCGCGGCTTGGCAATGGTGGCTTTCGGCCCAAGACTCGGATCGAAGTAAGGATTGTTTCTGATTTCTTCCAGCGAAGGACCGGAAAGATCGAGCCCTGCTCGGTCTTTCCTTCCACCAGTAGCCGGAGATTCCGTCCGACGATTTTTCGATTGCGCAGATTGCCGTCCTTTACCGCCGCGGAATTCAACAGTGTCTGAGAGCAGAGCCGGATGAAGACCGATATCCAAACCGCCTCGACCCTTCAAGGAGCTTTCGTCTTCTTCTTCGAACGGGGGAGGTTGAGGCGTCGGCGAGGGAACGACTGGTCGTTGTTGCGTTGCCGAATTGGCTCTTCTAGTAGCAGCCGCTACTCTAGCTTTCATCTGCTCCAACTTGGACATTGCAGGACTAGGGGCGGGAGGTGTAGGACTGGAGCTTGGGCCTGAAGGAGTAGATCCTCCTCTTGCAGCTTGAAGTCTGGCGCGTACAGCCTCAGCTTTCGCTCTCGCCTCAGCTACCATTTTCTCGATATCGACCTTGCCAGAGGCCGGGGCCCCTTGAACGGGTAATGGCGAGCCATCGTTGGAACGAGTTCTTTTCTGCGTGTTGTTGTCTTCGTCCTCGGGGTGAGGTCGCTTCAGCATGTTGCCAGACACGTCCGCTATTTGCTTACTTAAGGCGCAAGATAAATGCTTCACTCACCCACGGACACACAGAGTAGTGACTATGCAGTTGGTGTAATAAGGATGAACCGACGTGTGTGGAATAGAAGGCGGGTAAAGAAAAGTGACAAGCTGCAAGGTCAACGGAAATCACGGGGCGATCCAAACGTGGGCCCAAGCGGTGTCGCACGGCAGAAAAAAAGTTGGGTCAATTTTCTTTCGCAAGAAGACCGAACGAACCCGCTTTTGCTTCTCTAGACCAGCAAACCAAAAAGCCAACAGGCACTCCCTCAGCCAGCTTCTTCTGTTGCTCAAGGAGCTGCAGGGAATCATGGCGAACTTCGCACGCCCCGTGGCGTCCTCCATCGCGGGGATTGACTTTACAGTCTACAACAGCGAAGATATCAAAGCCACCTCTGTGAAGCGAATCCATAATACTCCGACCTTGGATTCCTTCAACAACCCTGTTCCTGGTGGTCTGTATGATCCGGCTATGGGAGCATGGGGTGACCATGTGTACGTCTATATTCTCTATTGATTGTTATGAGTTTCATTTTTCGTGTCTTGTTTCGATTTTCTCTGTGGCTCTTCTATGCAGTAAACTGACTAGATTTAGCTGTACAACATGTCGCATGAATTCCTGGTCTTGTACTGGCCACCCCGGACACATTGAGTTACCGGTCCATGTGTACAATGTCACGCACTTCGATCAAATGTACCGTCTCCTCAGGGCGCAATGTGTGTACTGCCACCGTCTTCAGATGTCTCGGACCCAAGTCAATGCCTACACTTGCAAATTACGACTCTTGCAGTATGGATTGGTCGACGAGGTGGCTAGTTTGGAGTCGATTGGATTGAAGAAGGACAAGAAGAAATCGAAGGATGCCGACGACTCCGACAGTGAGGACGAAGACGAGGATGATCTTGTGAAGCGCAGAAATTTGTTTGTCAAGAAAAGCATTCGCGAAGCACAGGCGGCAGGTAAGCTAAAAGGGTTGATGGCCGGGGCCAAGAACCCGATAGCTGCGGAACAGAGACGGGCTTTGGTCAGAGAATTCTTCAAGGATATCGTCAGCATCAAGAAGTGTGCAAACTGTTCGGGGTATGTTGCGATGTCCTTCCCACTGTTCTGATATCGCACGGTTATTAACGTAGAGCAAAAGAGTTTCGCCAGGTTATCGAAGAGATCGGTATTCGAAGGTTTTCCGAAAGCCTCTGTCCGAAAAGAATAAACTTGCTATGCAGCAAGCTGGCTACAATGCGTCCAACTCTTTGGTCCTCCTCCAAGAAACCAAGAAGTTCAACCACAAAGAGAAGGAGGCAGCTGTGAACGATAATGCCAGCACCACATCAGAGACTCATGGAGCAGAAGAAGAAGTTGCTCGAGGCAATGCCATCCTAGCCCAGGTGGACAGCAAGAAGCAAATGGGTGAAAGCGGCCAATTCATGCCTTCACCAGAAGTCCACGCCGCGATCACTCTGTTGTTTGCAAAGGAAGGCGAAATCTTGAATTTGGTCTATACCTCTCGCCCAATGTCGAAGAAAGAGTCTCGTGTCAATGGAGACATGTTCTTCATCAAGAATATCATGGTGCCACCGAATAAATATCGCCCTATCGCTGCTCAGGGAGCTGGTGCGATTGTTGAAGCCCAGCAGAACACGCCATTCACGCAGATTTTGAAGAATTGTGATATCATCAATCAAATCAGCAAAGAAAGGCAGAATGCAGGATCTGACTCTGTTACGCGGGTGCGCGACTACCGAGACCTCCTGCACGCCATTGTACAGCTTCAGGATACTGTGAACGGTCTGATTGACAGTGAGAGGAGCGGACTCTCTGGCGCAGCGGCAGCAACCGCCCCGAGCGGTATCAAGCAGATCCTCGAAAAGAAGGAGGGCCTGTTCAGAAAGAACATGATGGGTAAACGGGTCAATTTCGCTGCCCGCAGTGTCATTTCACCTGACCCTAACATTGAAACTAATGAAATTGGTGTTCCGCTTGTGTTCGCAAAGAAACTGACGTACCCGGAGCCTGTAACAAACCACAACTTCTGGGAAATGAAGCAAGCTGTCATTAATGGTCCAGACAAGTACCCGGGTGCCGCTGCCATTGAAAACGAGCTTGGACAGGTTACTAATCTCAAATTCAAGAGTCTCGATGAGCGGACAGCTTTGGCCAACCAGCTACTCGCACCTTCGAACTGGCGCATGAAGGGATCGCGCAACAAGAAGGTGTATCGTCATCTTACCACCGGAGATGTTGTTCTGATGAACCGCCAGCCTACACTGCATAAACCGTCTATCATGGGTCATAAGGCTCGTGTACTCGCTAATGAGCGGGTCATTCGGATGCACTACGCCAACTGTAACACCTACAACGCCGACTTCGACGGTGACGAGATGAACATGCATTTCCCCCAAAACGAGCTTGCCCGTTCTGAAGCGATGATGCTCGCGGATGCCGACCACCAGTACCTTGTTGCGACGTCCGGTAAGCCTCTGAGAGGTTTGATTCAAGATCATATCTCGATGGCAACCTGGTTCACTTGCCGTGATAGCTTCTTTGAGGAGGAGGACTACTATGAGCTGCTTTACAGTTGCTTGAGGCCAGAAAATTCCCATACCATCACAGAGCGGATCCAGATGGTACCCCCGGCAATGATTCGTCCCAAACGTCTCTGGACCGGAAAACAGATCATTACAACCATCCTAAAGAACATCATGCCTCCGAATAGAGCCGGTCTCAATATGAAGAGTAAGTCTTCGACACCCGGAGATCGATGGGGCGAAGGCAATGAAGAAGGAACTGTTCTCTTCAAAGATGGAGAGTTGCTGTGCGGTATTCTCGACAAGAAACAGATCGGTCCTACTGCCGGTGGTCTTATCGATTCTATTCACGAAATTTATGGACACACCATTGCCGGAAGGCTGATCGGTATTCTTGGCCGGCTCCTGACCAGATACTTGAATATGCGTGCCTTTACTTGTGGTATTGATGATCTTCGCTTGACCAAGGAAGGTGACCGCGTCCGTAAAGAGAAGCTCAGCCATGCCGCAGAGATTGGTCGTCAGGTTGCGCTGAAGTATGTGACTCTTGATCAAGCGAAAGTACCTGACGAGGACGCCGAATTGCGTCGTCGTTTGGAAGATGTTCTTCGTGATGATGAAAAGCAAGGCGGCCTAGATAGTGTCTCCAACGCTCGGACGGCGAATCTGTCTAGCGAGATTACCAAAGCCTGTCTGCCAGGAGGCTTGGTGAAGCCTTTCCCATGGAACCAGATGCAGTCGATGACAATCTCCGGAGCAAAGGGTTCAAGCGTTAACGCCAACCTGATTTCTTGTAACCTGGGCCAGCAAGTTTTGGAGGGTCGACGTGTACCTGTAATGATAAGCGGTAAGACGTTACCTTCTTTCAGAGCATATGACACGCATCCCATGGCTGGTGGTTATGTCTGTGGTCGTTTCTTGACTGGTATCAAGCCCCAGGAATATTATTTCCACGCAATGGCTGGTCGTGAAGGTCTTATTGATACCGCTGTCAAGACTTCTAGATCTGGTTACCTGCAGCGTTGTTTGATCAAGGGCATGGAGGGCTTGAGGGCCGAATATGATACTTCGGTTCGTGAAGCCTCTGATGGTTCTATCGTTCAATTCTTGTACGGAGAGGATGGTCTCGATATCACGAAACAAGTTCATTTGAAGGACTTTGATTTCTTGGCATCTAACTATAAGTCTATTATCTCCCAAGTCAACTCAAGTGACTTCCATACCCTGGAGAATGAAGAGGTTGGCGAATGGCATAAAGATGCCATGAAGAAGGTGCGCAAGACAGGAAATGTGGATGCTATGGACCCTGTGCTGGCTCTCTATCATCCTGGAGGCAACCTGGGTAGTACATCTGAGAAGTTTGCTCAAGCGGTCAAGAAGGTAAGAAGATGCTTAGAACCATATAAATGGATAAATTTCTCTAATTCGATGCTAACTCTGCATAGTATGAGGATGCAAACCCGGACAGTCTTTTGAAGGATAAAAAGAAGAATATCGACGGTATCCTCACCAAGAAGTCATTCGGTAACATGATGAACATGAAGTACTTGAAATCGGTGGTGGATCCCGGAGAAGCCGTCGGAATTGTGGCCGGCCAGTCTATCGGTGAACCATCGACTCAGATGACTTTGAACACCTTCCATTTGGCTGGTCACTCTGCGAAGAACGTGACGCTGGGTATCCCCCGTTTACGTGAAATTGTGATGACGGCCAGTGCTCGTATCATGACGCCGACGATGACATTGATCCTGAACGAAGAACTGTCTAAGGAGCATTCTGAAAGGTTTGCAAAGGCTATTAGCAAGCTTAGCATTGCAGAAGTTACCGATAAGGTTCAAATTAAGGAGAGAATCACTTCGGGCGCTACGAAGGCTAAGGTTTACGACATCGAAATTACTTTTTTCCCTCCTGAGGAATACACTGCAGAGTATGCCATCAGGACGAAGGATGTGCAGAACGCCTTGCAGAACAAGTTCATCCCCAGGCTTGTAAAGCTTACCAGAGCTGAACTCAAGCGACGAGAGGATGAAAAGAACCTGAAGAGTTACTCCACCGCCCAGCCAGAAATTGGTGTCTCCGTTGGCACCGTCCAAGAAGCTCCTCGGAATGCTGATGCCGAAGATGAGGTCCCCGATGACGATGAAGAGGACCAGGACGATGCTAAACGCGCCAGTGGGGTTAACAATCGCTCTAACCAAGTTTCCTACGAGGCCCCCGAAGAGGAAGAAGTGGAAATGGTTCAGGAGCAAGACGATGAAGATGAGAATGACGAGGAGAGTGGCGAGAAGCAAACGCGGGATGTTGAGATGGATGATGCCTCCGATGACGATTCGGATGATGAAGCCAAAGACACCAAGCTACGTGAGGAGGATATCAAGGGTAAATTCGGCGAAGTTACCCAATTCAAGTTCAACCCTAGCAAAGGTATCTCGTGCACTGTTCAGTTGCAGTATGACATCTCCACTCCCAAACTTCTCGTTCTGCCTTTGGTCGAAGCAGCCGCCCATAGCGCCGTCATCCAGTCCATTCCTGGTCTCGGTAACTGTACATACGTGGAGGCAAATCCTATCAAGGGTGAACCTGCGAGTGTCATCACAGAAGGTGTCAACCTTCTCGCCATGCGGGACTACCAAGACATCATCAAGCCCCATTCCCTCTATACCAACTCGATCCACGACATGCTTAACCTGTACGGTGTCGAAGCTGCTCGCGCGTCTATCATCCGCGAAATGTCTGATGTCTTCGAGGGTCACAGTATCTCCGTTGACAACCGTCATCTGAACCTGATTGGTGATGTCATGACTCAATCTGGCGGTTTCCGTCCTTTCAACCGCAACGGTCTTGTCAAGGATAGCTCATCGCCTTTGGCTAAGATGAGTTTCGAGACGACTGTCGGGTTCCTTCGGGATGCCGTCATCGAGAGGGACTTCGATAACCTGCAGAACCCGAGTAGCAGGATCGTTGTCGGTCGGGTTGGAACTGTTGGTACCGGTGCTTTTGATGTTCTTGCCCCAGTGGCATAATGGGTGGTGTATGATGTATGTGCATCTCATATTTTCTCTTGCTGTATATGAGTGAACTTAAACGTGTATTTATTATGCATTTTTCCTTGTTGATGTGTTCAATGACTTCTGGAGTTTTATCTCAGCGAATTAAGAAAAAGTCTCTGATTTTGTTCCTGAGCATTTATTATTCATGTTACTCGCAGATCAATAGAAAGTCGTATCTAGATAATTATTTGATACTGTTGTTCAGCGGATATTGTCCAAGAGCGCTAACTGATACAGTTGAAGTGAGTCTGGCTAATTAAGGGCTCGCTAAGAACCGCGCTGTGATGTGATCAGACAGACACTGCTTCCAATTGTTCTGACATCCTCAGTCTTAATTCAATCCAGATCAAGTATACAATGCGGCAGACAAGGTCATGGCCTATTAACCTTCATCGATTATCCCCCCATACAAACAAGTATTGTATGAAACGGCCTGTTTGTTCTACCCGCCGTGCTGTCACATTTAAAGATACGGATTCTTTAGTAAATAGAGAGGAATTGGCTAAATCCTCAAAGCCATGCAAAGTATGCTATTGGATCATGCATTGTTTGGATTGGATAGTAGAGCAGGGGGGTCGGAAGAACGAGAATATCACCAGATATCGCTTTACCTCGGTAATTTGGTTCGCTCAATTGCAACGGGGTTCTCTTGCTGCCGCAGTGGAATTTGCCCAAGGCACCCGATGTTTCATGATATCTATACTGCTCCAGGTATGATCCTCCCTAATACCATTTTAAGATAGACAAGAAGGTAGGCATCTAATCATATTAGGTATTGAGTCCCCCTGTACCGGCACCTGACGTGGAAGAAAACTTGGATTTGGAAAATGCTATGGCCAAGATCAGTCGATGGACGCGAGACTGCAATGAGAAGCACACGTGTTGCCAGAAAAATCTTGAGTCATCGCTACCCACGCGTGTGCTTATATTGGTTACTCTGATACAGACAGAGTGCACCTGTGTGAACCATCACCGTCAGACATGGATCCTTATACTGCACTCAGCTACTGCTGGGGCAAGGTGGGAAACCTAGCCACCACGACGGAGGCAATCAGCAATCGAAAGGATGATATCCCTTGGGGCGTTCTTCCATTGACGGTGCAAGACGCCATCCGGATCACCCGGCGACAAATTCGCTATATTTGGATCGACGCGCAGAGCATTGTCCAGAACAGCGTGGAAGACTGGAACGACGAGGCAGCCAAGATGGCGGAGCGTATCCAGGGCGCTCACTTGGTTATCACTGCTACACGCTCCGCGATTGTGAGAGCAAGCATGTTTGGTCCACGAATGCCAGTGGTGTTTGAGAATTGGACTAAAATCCAGCTACTTTTACCACTGAGCATTTTGAAGTGCATTCGCCAAGAATGTTTTCAATAATTAGGGAACGAAAGTTAGGGGATATTGACCCCCCGAACATTGCCGCCGGCGAGAACAAAAGGAAAAATACACTGTTCATATCCGCGAGAGACTCAATTCTCACTCAGAACTGTATCATTTAATTCCTGACCGCACCAAGAATCCACTCACTTCCCGCGGATGGGCATTTCAAGAGCTACTGCTGGCTACTCGAGCAGTCCACTTCACAGCTCAGGAGATGATCTGGGAGTGCACCTGGACCTCCTGGTGCGAGTGTGGGCAAGCATGGGAGCTTGGACCTCGTTGTTCTTGGACAGATGTAGTCTCCCAGTACAGCGCTGACTTTTCTCCAAGACAAAATGGCTGCAATGAAAGTCTTGCTGGGTATTACGGGAAATATACAACCCACCTCGGACATTACATTTTCGGACTGTGGGAGACGAATCTCATCAACCATTTAAACTGGTATGCAGACTTGGACAAAACAGCTGGTTTCCTCGAGGAGCACAAGGAGCTGGCTCTCGGCCCCCCGTGGTCTTGGATATCTAAGAACTATCCGGTAGTGTATCATTTTAGAAGAGCCCAGTCCATTACAACTGATATAGCCGTGATACGCGGTCTCCCTGACCTACCAACAAAAGCTAGATGTCAGGTCAATCATTCTTTATCCGCCATCTTCGTCTAGCCTATGGCGCCTCACATTGGAGGGAAAGGTGGTGGACGCAAAGTTCATGATCCGGAATGATAAAGACCATAGGCCCAGATATATTCTCCGACTGCAAACACCAAATACATCGCTCAGAAAAGATGCTCTGTTCTGGCCCGACGTTGCTCTTTTCCCGAACGATGCTCTCCGAGACTGGGAGATGTCTAAATGGAAGTGGCTTGAGGAGGAAGATTCCGTGAAATGCATTCTGCTGTTCCCGGAAGACCGGGCATCTTTCGAATCCGAAATATCGGCAGCGAGCGAATACGAACAATGGGCAGCGCTCGCTGTCAGACCAAGTATTGACGACGCGAATATCTATATTCGTGTTATATTAGCAGGCAAGAAGTACTCTTTTGGCGAGACGCCCTGTACATGGGACTTAGCTAGCTGGGAGGCGGCGGAAACAAGAAGCATTACACTTATTTCAAGTATACCTGGTTGGATCACTCTAGACAAATGATTTGCATTGGCAGGCAATTTTAAAGAGATGGGAAGAATATAATGATCATTTTATTAAATATGGAGGCTATAAGTAGTGCATTAATCGTCAGTCTTTCCTATATTGAGTGTCTGAATTATGGAGGGTTGGCGATAGGTGTCAGATGAATATATTATTAAACCACGGTTTTCTAGCACTATTCTCACAGACTGTGCTATCCAATGGAATGGACCCTGATGCCAGGAATTGGATTGAACAAAAAAGACGGTCTTGAAGCACGTCGACTGCTGGTCCTCTCCGTATGCGGTGTCATGATTCAGGGAGTGAGGAAGATGAGGATATCGAAAAACCTCCTGAAAATTGGTCTCGTATCCAAGTGATGTGATATCTTTGCGAGAACGAGCCTCAACGAGTGGAAAAGGGCATCTGACGACCGTGCGTATCCTTAAAACAGTATAGATAAGAACAATTATCATATAGTGCGTATTGTTGATTTCATGAAAAGTTCGCCGGTCAACCTGTCGCCTATCCCATCTTCCATGCCGGGGTATTATGTGTTGACTTTAATTATACTCGTCACGAAATCTTGAGTTGACTTTTTAGGTTGATTGAACCCCCGAAAACATAAGAGGCTGTTGAAAATACCGATGAATTGGCGTAAATGGTTATATCCAGAAGGCATAAACAAACAGCACTGCCTAGGCTGATTTTCACTGTGCATCCAACATCATGAGGTCGTCGTCAATGTCGTCATCAAATTCATCCTCAGCGACGACAGCGCCATTGGTAAAATTATTTGCGCCATTTACGTTTGCTAAGGCTTCTCGTCGTACTCTTTCTTCCTCCAGCATCTGCTTTTTCCGATATCGCTCCAGGTCCGCCAAGCTCCATGTCGAAATACCTTCTTGGTCCTTGGCTTTGAAAGGTTGAGCCATGGTACGCAAGAAGTTCTTCGCAGTGGCCACGGACATATCGGTACTGAGATTGGTCTCACTTTCGAGCATGGCCTGATTAATCCATTTAGGAAGTTGAGTCCGTTTCTTCTGGAATCGCCGATCGGCGAGAACCATGACCCCGTAGTCATCCTTGCCACGAAGGACACGGCCGAGACACTGTGCAGCATGCCTCATAGCATCGAAGGATAGGAAGTCATTCTCCCGAATGCGGTAATTCTCTCGAAGAAATTCGAGGCGCGCTTTCAATATACGAGATTCAGTGTATTGGAATGGAACACCAATGCATATGACTGCACGTCCATAGTGATGATCGAAATCAATACCTTCTGAAACCTTTCCTCGAGCGACGCAAAACAAAATAGCCCCTCGACCATTGCAGCAAGCAGTTCTATACGTCTCTAAAGCTAGTGAAGATTCCTGTGCGTCCGGGGTTTCGACGAGAATCAACTTGTAGTTCCATATGGAATCCAGAATACCCATGCCCTGCCACATGCTAATGATTGACTCCATGTACAGGTATGAGGGAAAGAACACAACGATTCCATCCGGCGTGATGCGTGCGAACTCAAGGATAAGGTTTCCATAATTACGCACAACACCCGGATCGTTGCGAATCTGGAAAGAAGAGGAGATTTGTGCTTGATCTGAGCCACGAGTAACAACCATAGGCAGGAAAGACCGTCGTGCGAGGGTCATACTGTATGACTCCTGCATGACAGTTGAGAATCCGAGCATCTTGGGGTACATCTCAAGAGGAGACAAAGTCCCAGAAGTGATGATGACCGAGCTAAACCGATCGAAGACGGGCTTGATGGCAATGGCGGCGTCTAAGCAGGTAAAATGCAATACCGGATTCGGAACTGTCGCCGCCTCAGATTCGAAGGGCTCCAGGATAAGAAGAAATCCTTTCTCATATGTTGAGACTAGCGTCGCAAATGTTGCCACTTCCTGCAGCGGCTGATAGTCTTCTATGTTGATTAGTTCCAGTGTTCGCACGAGTGATGTTAGCCGCTCGGCGCAAAACCGCAAGGGTTTTCGCTCGATATAGGTCAGGTCTTTAACGTGTGTTAAGAACGATGGAGGCGTCTCGGATATGGTATGAGTGACTTTCATTCGAGTCTTGAGGTATTCGATAAACCTCTTAAGAAAGGTGATGAAGTGCTCCGCTCGGCGTATATTACCCGGTACAGCTTCCTTGAGAAGATCGTCCGGCAGGACGGGATTCGAAATAAACTGGTCTTCTTCCCTGGCTTGCTCTGCCTCCCGCAGTCCTTCAACGAGCTTGCTGTATTCATTCTGAAGTTTCTCCGCGTCCGAACTCTTCATCTCATTGATTTTTCGTTCTAAATTATTCGCTCCCCTCGTGGCTTTTCGTAGCGAATCTTCTGTTATATCAATACTGAGCGACTCAATACAGACGTTATCGATGTTATGTGCCTCGTCGAAAACCACTATACAGTCATTCGAAAGCTCCCGGGATACTCGCTCTGCGATTTTGGGATCGAGTAGATAGTGATAAGAATAAATTATAACGTTGCAAAATGGCATCATTCGCCTTGCCGAAAAATATGGACATTGCTTTTGTTCTTCACCGTATTTGAGCAGGCCGTCAAGGGTGAAGACACCGGGAGGTACAAGGTTGTGAGGTTCGAGGAGGTCTAGGTTCTACGCGATGTCACAAATCAGTTCAGCGATGGCGGATCTTTAATCACATACCTCGTGGTAAACGCAAAGCTCAACATCGTCGCCTCTCTCCTTTTTTTCCTTGACAAAGCCCGCGGTTAAGCTCCTACACCTTGCATCGACTACTGTACCGCTTTTCTCCCTCTTGACAGAGGGATGCAAGCACAAGTTCTTTCGACTGGTAAGGCCTAGAGCACGGAAATCTTCCGTATACCCGAGTTCCTTAGCTCGATATTTCATCAGCTCCTTCAACTCTGCCAAAGCCTTCTCGATTTCGGACATGGTTCGAGAGCAGTAGATGAGTTTTCTGTGTTCTGGGTAATGGAGCTGATAGGCGACAATCAACGATAACAAGGAGACCGTCTTGCCAGTGCCCGAAGGCATTTCCAGGACACAGTGACCCCCGGCATCGAGGGTCTTCTTGAGATCGCACATGTAAGCATATTGTTCGGGGTATATACGAGGATACGGGAATAGGATCGGAAGGTCACTGGAAAAATAGGAGTCGATGGTTAGTTTTAGTCAATAGATCTTGCGGTAGTCCTACTTACTCAATGAAGAATTTCATTGTGACGGTCGAGCGATGTGCTCTCAAGTTGGGCGGCTGTAGAGAAGGAAAGCTCTCGGACAAGCTTCACCTCGAACGACGGAGTTAAGGCCGCGGGCCAGACTCGCGATGAACTTTTCCTTATCGGGCAGATGATGACACCTGCACACGTGATTCGCCCGATACGGACGCCGATTATGACGCCGCTTTGAGAAGGTCAAGATATTGATATTGAAACATACTCTAACGCGGAAGGGAAAGGATTTCATGTTGGGTAGCTCTTCCATCTTGTAACTGAGTGCCGCAGGTTTTGCACTCGTTCTCCTCTCTCACTTTTCTATATTTTCTCCCTTCCTTTCAATTTTAATTCACTCATTTGATCAAACTCTCACATCCCACTTACCCCACATTACTATGAGTAAAAAGTTCAAGTCTCAGGCATCAAGCAGCCGCGCCGCTGCTAGCACATTCGGTTCATTCGGTGGATTCTCTAGCTCTTTTTCTAGTCACGGGAGGGAAGCATCATCTCTTACCTATGTGGCTGAGCCACCGGATCTTTCTCAGATATTTGAAGCGCAATTAGCAATTGCTTTCAAAAACTTTTTGAAAAAAGACGAAGTCACAAGAACAAAAGCTCTAGATGATTTGAAGGACTATGTTTCTACTGTAGAGAGCCGCAGTGGAACTCTTGATGATGGGTTCCTGGAGGCCTGGGTATGTCTGCACCTACATTATGCGGAATGGAACCATATGTTAATTAGATGTTGTTCTTTACCAGATTAAAATTTTCCCCAGGGCATCAATTGATATTTCTCGTAGAGTGAGGCAGACAGCCCACTCCGTACAGGGGACTATCGCTTCATTGGTGGGGAAGCGCATTGCCCGCTTCTTGCCAAAAGTAATTGGGGCATGGCTGGCAGGAATCTATGACAATGACCGAATGGTGCATCGGTCTGCGCTAGAGTCATTCACGCGCGTTTTCTCGACTGAGGAAAAGCGAAGTGGCGTGTGGAAGGTTTACCAAAGCGCCATCCTTGACTTTGTAGACGATGTTGTCCTTCAACAGACACCCCAGACTCTGAGTGATGAGAGGACTGTCAAGGCTGATGATGCAGAGGCGAAATATGCACGTGTAGTAGGGACTGCTGTTTTGCTGTTTAATCGAATTATAGGTACGTTTATATATGTCTATCATCACCTATCAATACTCTAATTTTGTGTGAATGCAGGAAATTCGACACGCGAAGACCTTGAAAAGAATGTAGCTACGGTGGAAGGCCTTCTAGGAAGCAAATCGTTATGGTCCTTATGTTATCATGAGGACCCTTTTGTTCGCAGATCAATCTACACCCTTCTTCGATCTGCTGTCTTTAAAGAACTAGAACGGCTTGACTGGAGGCTCATCAGTGCTGCCATAATTGGCAAATCTTTGCATATTTCTCAATTGGGGTCTTCCTCTGATTTATCTGAGTTACTATTGCAAGTAACATCTGCAAGGCCTCAATTATGGACGGACGACTATACGGGGAAGTCTTCCTTTAAGAGACTACTTCAGTATATCCGGAAAGGTTCTGAGGGTGGCCCGGCCTCCTTTTGGTCAAACCTTTCGGATTTGTTGCAGGTTATCCCATTGCAAACACTTGCTAACGTTGATTCAAAGTCCACGAATGAAGGCAATTTTGGGCTATCGAGTGCTATAACGCTGACTAAATCCTTCCAAGAGGGACTTAATTCAAGGGAAGAGCCTCGGCAGAATCAACCAGTCGGTTGGAAAGCTTATATCGACACTGGAATGTGGCTCACGAATAAGCTCCCCCAAGATGACCAAGCAAATTTTCTGCACGAAAGGCTTTCACTGCTGTTAGTGCAGTATGTCAAACCTGAGCAAGATGGTTTACAATGGGGACTTCCCCCTCAGTCGGCTGAATCGCTCTGCGCCGAATATCTTGTTACGTTGGCTACGCATGGCCACGAGTGTGAGTTGCACAAGTTGTGGACTGAGCTGTCGGATACCCTACTTGAAGCCGTTAAACTTTCATCTCCAGAGCAGGCAAAGGACTTCAGGTCATCGCAAGACGCAGTGTGTGATCAAGCCGAACGTCTCCTTACTTTGGAGGCCTCGGTGTTGTCACGTGTAGCTGATACGGACCGTGAAACCCAGCTATTGAAGCCATTTGAGGATACTAACCTAACTTTGCTTGGTAGCTGCTTGGAGGTGCTGCGGTCCCGAAATGGCAAACCTTATGGAGCTGCTGCTGTCATTGAGGGCATGGTTCAGAACGTCGCACAGATTGCACAACGTTCGCAGGAACTATTGAGGTTCGTTCGAGAGGATGCACCAGAGCTTCTAACCTCACCGTCCGCCGATCGTTTGATCTCTACCATTCTGTCTTGTCGGACTTGGGACGGATTTGGTCCAAGCTTCGAGAAAGTCGTTGAGAGGGTAGCACAGTCTGAACCTGAGTCGTCAAATGCGCACGCTGTACAGAAACTTCTTTCCACCCTCGATTTCAAGGAAGTAGATGACAAGAGTGGCCTTGGTTCTCTAATCGCGCGTGCCCTAGACAGGGCTTGCAGAGGTAGCTCTCTACACTGGTCGATTGTTGTCGCGGTGCTTCAAAACCAAACGTCTCATGGAGAACTGACAGACTCGATATTTTTGTCAATCATTGATGCTTTGTCTGACGAAAGCAAAGTTTTCGATACCTTACACGGACTTAGCCAGATTGTTACATCTGTTCCAATCTCAGTGAGAGGCTTCCAAAGCGGACCTCACGGTTCGAAATTGACAGCAAAGCTGCTTTTCCTGGCAGAGTCTCCATTAGAAGAGGTAGCTAGTCTTGCGGAGTCATTAACCCTTATATTGAAGGAGTCAGTTGTTAGTGAAGCAAGTGCTAGATCAACTTATATGATCCTCCAGCACGGTTTCAATAATGTTAACGAGGAATCGCTTTCGTAAGTAATCAACCGGAAGACCAAGAAGAATGGACGTGACTAATGTGAACAGTATCGAGACTTTATTGAAAATCGCGGAGGAATTGCTGCATAATGCGAAGCCCGAGGATCTCAAGCAAGTGATGAAAGATATTCTACCTTCTTCGCAAAGCTGGCAAGATGCGCTCGAACCCTTCCTTGCAATTCCTCCTCGGATATCGACCGCTATCACAAGTCCGCTCGGAGGTACTGTTCATTTAATCGATCATCATATATCAGATGAGTCTAGAAGTCGCTACGACACCGTCCCACGTGATTCTAGTAATTGCTCATCTGCATTCCGACTCGCCTATTTCACGATTAGGATTTTGTTATCATTCGACGCTACGAGTGAGCTTAGCGCAGAGGAGCTTGAAACCCTCTTCTATTACCTACCTTTGTCTGTGCAGCTGGTTGAAGATGATTTGAGCATCGACAACTGCAATGGCATAACTGGTGTAATGCTGCCTGAGCAACGAGAGGAGTACTTAGAAGTCGTCAGTGGGGGTCGCAGTTTGATCAAGGGATGGTCTCATTCAAAAGAATCCGTTGCTTCCTCAATGATCGCGTTCTGGGAAAGTAAACTTGGCAATCTAAACGGTACTTCTCCCGTCGACTATCGTATCGGTGAAGCTTTTGTGAAAATCATCGAGAGCACGGACTCGTCATACCATAAGTCGTCAGAAGAAGTCGTTAAAATATGTAGAGATGCGCGGATGGCAAATGCTATACGCTCGGCCTCTTGGGTGGCTCTCTTGCGAGACTCAATTCTTTCCAATCCCGCAGGCACACGACTATGCAATGAACTCATTGCAGAGTCTACGGGATTGAAAGCCCATGATGAGAAAAAAGATGGTAAGTAATGAAGTAGCCTTCGTTATCTGTATATGCTAACAAAGTGTAGGCCTCCGGAAGCTATCGCTACTCAACCTCCTCGTAGCAGGATCGGAGAACGTGATCCAGTCTGTCCCGACACAACGCGTTGTCTTCTTAGTAAAACATCTTATGCAATGCCTGCAGTCTGAGAACCTGCTTCTCAGTGTCAAGGCCGAAATATTGCAAACGTTGTCGTTTGCCCTACCCTGCATATATGAGATGTATGGCTCACACTGGGAGGAATGTATGGACGTCCTCAGTACAACTTGGCAAGAAACCAATGGTGGTGATGAAGCTTTGCCGGTGCTACTAGCGTCGTTCAGACTTTTTGCTCGCTTGAAGGCGATCTTAGGCAATGAAGGCAGTAACGATGATGTGAAAGATGCATGGTCAGACCGAAAGGCAGCGTTGTTCAATGATTTAACATCAACAATTAGGAAATTTGGTCAGTATACATCCGCCATTGAATGATCTTCTCGAGCTAACTAGTCAGACTCCTCGACTATATTTCATCAACCTCGCGATATCACTGTGGGCCTCTTGTGTCGACTGATCAACAATATACCTGTCGAGAACCTTGAAGACGTGAGCAAGATTTTCTATCTTCTCACAGCACAGAGCCATGTTGTGCAGCGTGCTGCCTACACTGTGCTTCATCGGTACATCCCAAGTGTTCAAGAGCAGGTCTCGTTTGATGTGGCATTATCGAAGACGGCAGTCAAATTACCTGACGAGCTCTTGTCTCTGCTTCTCGAAGCGCCGAATATAGAATCGATATCCCTTTCAAATGGGGATGGTAAGGCCTGGTCGGATATACGGTCCTACCTCCTGAGCTGGAAGGTGGTCTTCGATCATTTCGTTAATGCGGTATGTCCACTCAAAATTAATGGCATTACTTTCAAGCTAACGACAACGACAGTCTTTCGCTGTGCAAGAGAACTACGTGTCAAGTATCAAGGACAATGACGTTTTGATTCCACTCTTGGAATTCACCTTTGACTTCCTTCAGCTATCCCATCAAAAGCTGGTGGACGCATCTAAGTTCAATATTCGCTCTTTTGAATTAGACCAGTCAGAAACCCAGGAAAAGGAAGTCGAATGGCTCCTTGTCCACCTTTATTTCTTGTGCTTGAAGTACCTTGCAAACGCAACAAAAAGCTGGTGGATTGATACTAAAAAGCGTATTAAAGGGCCGGTGGAAAGCTGGACTGAGAAACATGTAAGTGTTTAGAATGTTTCGTGCTTTGTGGAATAGGTCTGACTCAGTATAGGTTTCGCCTTTGATCGTTGAGGATTCCCTGCAAGGAGTAACCGACTGGACCTCCACACAAGATCCGAATGAAGAACGTGCATTGGCAGTGAAGATCTCGCCCAAGACCGCAGAGATCATTGCTAGTATTCCAGTTGACGAGGAGTCACCCCCGGTTGCCTTGTCGATCTCCCTTCCACCTGCCTATCCGTTACAGCCGGCTTTAGTGGTTGGCAGGAGTCGAGTGTTGGTTGACGAGAAAAAATGGAAGAACTGGCTTCTTACCATTCAAGGAGTGATCATGTTTGCGAACGGTAACCTTGTGGACGGCCTGTTGGCCTTCCGCAAGAACGTGCAGGGCGCCTTGAAGGGGCAGAGCGAGTGCGCGATCTGCTACTCCGTCATCTCCACGGACATGCAGACGCCGAACAAGCGATGCGCCACCTGCAAGAACACGTTCCACTCGGTGTGTCTGTTCCGGTGGTTCAAGAGCAGTAACCAGAGCACTTGCCCACTGTGCCGGAACAACTTTGTTTATGTATAATGACATGATCGATGTATAGTAGGGGTGGGGGATTAAAAGCTTTACTTTGTTTCAGCGTTAGATTCTACACTATATCGTGATTCGCTGGCGGAAATAGACCGAGTCACTTTCAACTGATATTAATCAAGATTGGTTTTAATTATTGATCTAGATATAGATCCATGGACAACGAACGTCATCGGTGTATTGCTGACATGAACGGGTTCATAAGGCCGCATAAATCAGGTGAACTCCAATTTATCCAATGCAAACCCCACCAAACCCGCCCGCACTTCCCCTCCAAGAACTCATTTGTTTAGTTTCCCCAATGTCAGCTCCGCAGATTCCCAATCTCAACACTCTACGTCGAGGCGGTGGCCGGGGCCGTTTACGAGGGCACGGAGGAGCCGGTGGAGGTCTTTCTACTGGAACCCACGGTCAACGCGGGACAACAAGCAAAGACCGCGTGGTACAGAGCACCGACAATGACGCCAGTCTCTCCCGGCTGAGCGCCGTAGCACTGGGTTATCTCGAAGACCCTTTTGCGAAAACACTACTCGCCCCGGGCTCAGAGACGAGAAGGTTGCCCATTATCAACAGAGGTACTTGAGCCTCGAGTCCTCCCCGACTACAGGTATTCATTCCTTTAAAAAACCGCAGGTACATACGTCCGAACCACCGCGATCGACCGCCTCGTCGCCAAATTCCTCAAGCGAGAACCTCAGCAAAAGAAACAGATCATCTCCCTAGGCGCCGGCACAGACACACGCGCCTTCCGCCTTTTCGCATCCCAGCCGCCTCCAAATCTGATCTATCACGAAATTGACTTCGCTGTCAACACAGCCGCCAAGATTAAGTTTATTCGATCGGCGCCCCTTCTCCAACGCGCACTTGGGATCGGGCGACCCGATGACGTTACGATCTCGGACGCTGAAGATGAGCTGCATACGTCGGGCTATCATCTCCACCCGTTGGATCTGCGGTGTCTGAAACGATCGGCGCCTGCTGATGCACGGGTACATTTGCGGGAGGTGGATGTCACGTTGCCTACGCTTTTGATCTCGGAGTGCTGCCTTGTGTATCTTTCTCCGAGCGAGGCGGTGGATGTTGTGGGGTATTTTACTGAGATTTTATTTCCGGGTGCGGGACTTGAGTCGGACAAGTGTACTTTGGATGATAGCGGGAATATTGGATCAGGGACGCCGCTTGGCCTTATCATCTACGAACCTATTCGCCCGGATGACGCGTTTGGACGGACAATGGTGGCTAACCTCGCGACGCGCGGGATCCAACTGCAGACACTGCATCAGTACGCATCGTTAGAGGCGCAGCGGAAACGGCTACGGGAACAAGGCTTTGACGGAGGCCAGGCCGCAGCGGATGTGGATTTTCTTTGGGAACGATGGGTGGGCGAAGAGGAGAAGGATCGGGTAGCGGGGCTGGAGATGTTGGACGAGATGGAGGAATGGAGATTGTTGGCGCAGCATTACTGTGTCGCGTGGGGATGGCGCGAGGGGGGTTGGGGAGTGTTTGACGGGTGGAGAGGGATTCAAGGACAGATTTGACTGATGAAATGCCATGCCTTGGGAGTCGACGGTGTCTATTAGCATTGAATGACTTGGGGTTGCGCACTAGCCGGTTTTCAGGGGCCACAAGTCCCGTACTCGTATGGAGGAGTACTGCACCGTCTACACTCTCGGTTCTTGGCCCGACTTAGCGCCTTCCCCCTCAGTGATAAAGCCAGGAGTGTGGGGCAAAAGTAGAAGTGCAGACGAGCACACAGAGTACTAAGCTGCCCCAACATGGGACGACAGCGATGCGGTAGATCAATCATTTCTGACGACAAAGTTGACTAGGTATGCGCAAGACAGATGTCTACTCCAAGGCTCAATACCATTCCACCGCCTCATCTAGATAACTTGACACTCTCCCTCATCACATTAAACGCTCTCTCAAGTTGCCCAGCCTCCACGGAATGTGGCTCAATATACCCACGAGAATCATCATCCAAGCCATTTAAACCAAACAAAGCAGTCAGACCCTCATTACCCCGTTTATACCTTCACACTCTACCCTTCGTACCAAAAGACGTAACAGCATGCACCAGCTTCAGCTCCTGCTTCTCCGGTTCCCCAAGATACACCCTACAAACCTCCACAGCTTGAGATTCGATCTCCCGAACATCCCGTGGCCCCGTACCTAACGCCTTTGCTACATGGAACGCAAGGACTGCCCATTCACGATCACCGCGTAGGTACTTTATGGCAAAGCGACGGCACTTCCATCGGGGGAAGGCTCCTGGGAAATGATCCATCCTTCCTTCGGGGAAATGTATTTGTCCCATAGCTGGGTTCAGAGTTTGACTGCAGGATGTTCGTCGGGAGGGTTTGTCTGGGTTGGGTCCCAGAGAAAATGGAGGATTTTGTTGGTGATGAGGGACATGTTTTTTGGAGTGGTTAGCTATTGTGCATGAATAATATCGTCCTTGCGTACTAGTCTTCAGGTGAGTGTTTTTTTTAAACGCCAGTTTTGATCAGTTATAGACAAAGCTTGTAAACTTTTGCGAGTGCCGTACGATATGGTGTGCAAAGAGTTAAGATTAAACGCTCTAGCGGGGAAGATCAGATGATGTGGTGCAGATGGTCTTGTGTATTAGGCGCTGCAGAGATCTCTAACATTGATTCGTGTTATGTTCATTGGCTAGCATGTATGTACTCTAAGTTACTACTGTTTGTCTCTTTGTTAGTTAGCGCTCTAAACTTCCGGGTTGTTATTCATTGGCTGGACTGCACGAGCTTGTTGCCATGATCCCGCGCATCATCGTACTACCGCCAACGGTCTCATTCAATTCGTTAGTACCAAGATTCAGCCACCTTGAGTCGCAAGGAGTTTAAGCCTTTCCGGAAGATTGACAGGCCAGATTACATAGCCGCGCGCCAAGGTGCCCGCAAGAATAGAACACAGATAAATGGATTAGAGGTCGCGCAGAGACACCAGCGGGTCTTCTGGACTGATACTCTCGTACTCGTATTGCCCATGAGCGCCACAACGTCCTGATATGTCGGTCTAGAGTTATGTCTGAGTGGTCCCTGATCACTCCCGCAGGTGCATTTTGCATAGAAAGCTGACCAAAGCACGTAGTAGTAAAGAAGAGTATAGCGTCTTTGATATTGACAATGGTGCTTAAACCACTGCCTCAAATAAAGCACTCAGACGAGAAAATTCCTGGCAGCTTATGTAGATACCAACCATGCGAGTTCTGCTCGGCGGAGAATAAATACCATCGTTCCACTTAGTGGGTACTATCTCGCCCACAGACTTCTCATCCTTAAAACGCCACGTATTTCGCCTGGTATAGTCATACAAAATTTCCGAGGTGTCAACGGAAAGCTGGAGACGGTGGGACGCAGATATACGTTCTTTGCGATAAAGCTCAACCTCGAACTAAGTTGGAGAATATTAGTGTTCCATGTACGCAGAAGGAAATGGGCGTAGGACGGTACGGTACCTGGAGCTCCAGTATTATATGATCATGAACTAGGACTGACAGACTGACAATTGGCTAGCGCCAGGAACTGAAGTGTTTGGTATCTATCCCGTACTAGTGTCGCCCACGGCTCGGGCCAGGCCGGATTTGTAGACAAAGGTCAAGCCGCAGATGGCTGCCGTAGATATATCCGATACTGTAGCCAGCCTATCCTGGCTTCCATCATTCAGTTTTATCTCAAAAGGAAGCTTTTGTACTTGGTCGTATGCAGGAGCTAGCTGAGGGAGCAACGTCAATATTACCCCATCTGGCTCGACCGGTCTAACATGATCATAGTGAGAATTCACAAGCCAGAAGAGACCCATCTAAAGACGTATAAGTAGGGCATTAAACAGAGCCTTCGGTGCGGAAATCTACTAATGAGATTCTCAAATGGATCAACCTGGTACTGGTGTAGCAGACATTCTTTTAGGAGATATTAAGAGCCAGAAGGACAAAAGGTCACGGTTCGATCGTGGCTGGTATCAATTCGAATTGCTACCACTTGCCCTTGGCGCACCCTTGGGTAGTTACCAGATATGCCTTCCTTGGTAATCCAAACAGATTGTTAAGCATTGGACGCTTTCGCCTTGAGTAAACCCAGAAGCATCAGCATTTTCCATCAATTGGCCGTCTAAAGTTGCATTTTGCTGACGGTAATAATCAATTTCCTTCCTGAAATTCGATTAGGGGATCGAGATTGGCCTGATATTCCTATTGATGCTTGGATCTTCCGTACCGCCTTCAATGACGTGTAGGCCTGATAGTCATCAACCCATCGGGCGCGTAGGAAGCAATCTGCGAAGACTTTATTATACATGCTATTATTTAGCATGTCATGGAATTCGTTGCCATCATACCGAAAGGATGCGATTGCCTGCTGGGCTTGTGGCTGGCTCTGAAAGCCTAGCCTGATGAAATAGTCCCTATCTTCCTGGTAGGTTGATCAGTGTCCAACTATACATACAGGAAGTGCGAATCACTTACTACTTTTGAGCCCACAAATCCTGTGATATGTGCCCCTGTTGCATTGGTGATAGGAGTTGTACGTTCAGCCCCCGCGAACAAGAACGGGTGCTAGCAAATTGTGCAGTACGGCCACTATTTGTCGAAATCTGTTGGTTAGTCAGTTATATAAAGGTCAAGGTCTTGATGGGAAGAGAGAGCACTCAGACCTGTAAGCCACCAAATCTACAGTCAGGAATATTGTCCACAACTCCTATCCTTGTAATACGCTCTCCTCCTCGCCTATCGATACAGAAGGAGATTTCAGTTGATTTAGCTGTTTCAGTTGGATCAATCCTATCAAAAGTTTTAACGACCCCATTGGCGTAAAATAATCCATCCTAACGATAGGGCAATTATCTGATACCATGTGCCACACTATTCTCGACAACGACCCGAGAAACACGTCCCCTGGCCCGCCAAAGTCGAAGTTGATCAATGGATCAAAAGTATTAGCATCGCAGGTGGATAATAAATGACTGATTTTGAGATCTTCATAGGTGGGAATATTGGGTGTCCAGAGGTGAGATAGTACGGATTTTGAAATGACATGTTTCGGTCTCTTCAAAAGCATCCTGACAAGCATCATGGCCTGGTAACCTCCCAGATGGGCTAAAACCTAGAGTGACAATTTTGAAGTTCTTTAATTGCTCTGGTTAGTAATATTTCGCAAAGGAGGAAGGTGCACTTACGTCAAGTCTTGCAAACAAAAAGCATCGGCCTGGACCCTTTGGAACATACAGGGTACCACAAGCAAAAATCTTTGCCTTGGCTTTGCCCAGTCCATGGCAATGGGTCACCGTTTGTGCAGATATCTTACGCTGACTAGCCCAAGAGAGCAAAATGCAAGTTCGAGGGGTTCGATGCAAGAACCATGTGAAATCTCAATAGTCCCTACTGTCGGAGCCGTGGAGAACCCTAGCAGATGTACACGCCTTTCTGTGCCTTGAATAGAATAAAAGACTAGCCTGATATAAATTTCAATTGCGATTTGTCCTATATTCTCTATATGTTGGAACAAAAGGGGTGTCGCCCTGCGTTGCAGCATGCGACAGCTGGTGTCAAGCGGGTCATTTTTGCCTGCCGAGGATACTTGACCGGAAAATGAATTAGAGAACCCCAAACCTACTGATGGGTCTTGGGTGTATTCCTTATTCAGTGATTGGTAAAGATTTGGTTGATCTTCGGGTACTGAGATCATAGAACCGCATGGGCTGTCTTCCAAGACAACATCGGATTCAACAAGGGCAGCAATTGGCTCCAACAGGCCCCGAATTCTCTTCCGATTCAGTAATGATAGATCTCCAGCCATCAAAAATGATACAAAATCCCAATAAAGTCGAAACCAATCCCTTTTTTATGTTGGGATATCTGTAAAGAGAAAGTCCAGCTCCTGGCCAAGTAGGAACTTACTCCTCCAATATGACTGAGGGAGATTGCCAGGTCTCAGTATTGAAGCTATATCCCCACAGACAAGCCTTAGCGGTGCCACCGGTGCGTAGGACAGATATGATAATATCTCATAGCTCGAGGGGGAGGTTGCAGAGAGCGCAGTAACTGAGTCTTTCCAAACTGCTCGAGTCCTCTTCCACAGCACTAAATATTCGCATTGCGTATCTTGGTGTCGCCATCGACTCTAGTCTATCCAGTGATGGTATAGCACAAGGACTAGCGTAGAGAGGGGAAGATGAATCCACTCGTTTAGGGAGTCTATAGACCTTGTGCTGGAAGAACCTCCACAATCATGACCATAATCAAAATTGGAATAACAACGGGAGGGCGTGCTATAAAACTGGGACAAGATAGATTTCACAAGACCAATTTCGTCTTTCACCGGGATGAGTCGTGCGAGAAGTAATTCTCAGATATGAACTATGGAAGCCAAAGCCCCAGCGGACCCGGTCATTATGCAAAAGCGTTAGCACGCCCGAAACTTCAGCATCTGTATAGGAACCGCCGCTATCAAAAGGAGCATAGAGAACATTGCGATGTCGTATAATTCCGACTCCAGTGAGTGGTCTGATCCGGGCTTTCATTGCTGATCAAGATGGCCCGAGCTTCGGCATACCAAGAGCGTCGGCGACTCAAAGGTTGCGGGTCCTCATGGTTGTCTGGGTAGAGGATGACCCCACATAAAGAATAGTAGACATTTGGGTGCTACATAGTACTCCGAGAGTGCCCCTGGAGCTTTGGTTGCTGTTTCGGAGTTTCCACGGTCGTATTGTGTGTGTGTTTCCCTGGAAAGCTGCACGTGAGCTTAAAAGCGGCGGGCAAAAACAATGAATGCGACTCTATACTTTCTTTCTGTTATACACTATCAACCTGCCCAGAAAAGTAGTGTCCAAATAAAGTTTGCCCGGCCATATCCACCATGGTGCCCCCTTTTTTCCCTTCTCTCTCTTCAACGCTGCCACCGGAGAATGGATCCATTCCTGCTGTGCACAGTCGACAATCAAACCAACGCTGCTATCTCTCGGGTCAATGTGCTGATCCTGGCTAAATGGTGTGAGGTTCTGGACCAGGTTATTAGCGATCAGCATCTGTCAGGTAGTTACCATTATTACTATTAATATTATTCATTATTACTATAATTATGTGAATTGTTCAGTCATTCACGTATGTAGTACTAGCAGCAATCAATGAGTGATATTGCGCGCTGCCAATTGCATCATCTGGAGTGGGATGCAACGTGACTAGAGTCCACCCTTAAGCGCCCAAAACACATTGGACAGGCCAAAGATGGACGGTGGGCGGGGGTAAAATCTTGAAAGAGAAGAAAGCTGCAAAAAAAAAAAGGGTTTTTTAATCAAAAGGGGTCCATCAATCAAACTTCAGTAACGAATCCCCCACAGCCCTCCAGTGGAGCCTGGGATCACGAACCGCCGGGGCCAATGCCCCCAGTGACCAGCGTTGATTGGTGTTACCCCTGAACAAATTGCCTTTTCAGGGCGGAGTCCGACCCCAATCAAGTTAAAGGCACATCAATAGCCTCGAGGTTATCCCAATTGGGAGACTGTACTAGTCTTGGGTCAACACCAAGAACCAATGAACCACAACGCTCACGGTTCGCACTTGCCGGGTCCCTTTTTGGTTCTGCCTGTCGCTTGCCCAAGGCGTTTATCACTCGCGCTATTTCTCTCTCATTTCCCCGTTCTTTTTCTCCTCTTTTTCTTCTTTTGACCTCTTCTCTTCTCATCGTCAGGCTGTCAATTTTCCGCCTGTTGGTGGTCGTGTTGGTTCACTTCCAGTCACTCTTTTACACTCTCACCCTAGTCTTTCGTTCACTGGGCCGTAGATTTCTGATCTTCAGCGCCGAATTCACATCAATCGCACTCTGCGTTCAATACTGAACAAATTCATCCAGTATCAGAAAATTAGTATAACAAGACATTTCAAGTCAGCAATTCAGTCAACAATGAAGCTTACTATCGCATCGCCCGCCTTTCTCGGGCTCATTGCCGCCGTGGACGCAGCAAAGCACGGCCATGGACACGGCCGCAGCCATCAACACGACTCTCGTGCGCTCGCAGCAGGAGGCAGCGGAGGCAGCTGTCAGTTCCCCAAGGATGCCGGCTTGGTGGCGGTCACCCCGAATGAACAGAACGCCGGCTGGGCCATGAGCCCCGATCAGCCATGCAAGCCGGGTAACTACTGCCCGTACGCTTGCCCTCCTGGTCAGGTGTCGATGCAATGGGATCCCAAGGCGACTTCCTATAGTTATCCGATGTCTATGGTGAGTAATCCCGGCATATTTTCGCTGCAAGAGGTTAAGCCCAGTACTGATGAGGCCGGCAGAACGGTGGTCTTTACTGTGATAAAGATGGTAAAATCCAAAAGCCATTCCCGGATAAGCCCTACTGCCAGGATGGTACCGGTGCGGTTGGCGCGCGCAACAAGTGCAAGGACAAGGTCTCGTTCTGTCAAACCGTTTTACCCGGCAACGAGGCCATGTTGATTCCCACCCTGGTTGAGGAATTGGCCACGCTCGCTGTGCCCGATCTCAGCTACTGGTGTGAGACTGCCGCTCAGTAAGTCGTCTAAATTAGCTGTGATATATTTTGCGATAAGCTGGCTGACAACTCTAGTTTCTACATCAATCCTCCCGGCTATGATACCGACACCGCTTGTGTCTGGGGTACCTCCTCAAACCCCTACGGTAACTGGTCGCCGTATGTCGCCGGTGCCAATACCGATGGCAATGGAAACACCTTTGTCAAGATTGGCTGGAACCCGATCTACCTGGAGACGACTACCCCTTTCCGCGACGTGGTTCCGGACTTTGGCGTTGAGATCGAATGCGAGGGTGGTAACTGCAATGGTCTCCCATGCAAGATCGATCCAGCGGTCAACAACGTCAACGAGATTACCGGTAGCTCTTCGACGGGTGCTGGCGGTGGCGCCTTCTGTGTCGTGACGGTGCCCAGGGGCGAGAAAGCCAACATTGTCGTGTTTGACAAGTCTGGTGGCGGCGGCGGTTCTTCATCCTCTTCTTCAAGCAGCTCGAGCATCGTCAGCAGCACCAGCAGCACCTCCTCCACTGTCCAGTCCAGTAGCAGCACGACTAGCTCAGTCACTTCCTCAACCCCGTCAACCACATCTACGTCTTCGACTGTGCCCGAGACTACTACCGCTTCTAGCACTCCGGCTCCAACGACCACCTCATCCCTCCCCCCGACGTCCAAGCCCACACTCAGCGGGACGCCTTCTTCTAGATGGGGTACTAGCTCGAGCGGCCGGCCCAGCTACACCCAAAGTCCTCAGGCGCTGATTGAGACAGCCGTCGGGTCGTATGCGATGTCCTCCAGCGGGTCGCTGTCGGCATCGGCATCGGCATCGGCATCTGCCTCTCCAACTCTCCACGATAAGAGCAGTGGAGCGCCAGCAAATGGTGCCTCCATGCTTAGCTTGGTCATGGGTCTCGTTGCCGCTATGGTGATTTAAACACTACAATAAGACCCGCGACGCAGAATCCTTCTCACATTTATTTTCTTCTCACTATCACTTTTTTATTTATTACCTTCTTTACTTCGGGATACCCGCTTACGATTTGATGCTTCCGTGGCTTTATTTTATTGATTGACTGACTGATTGTGTACGATTCGCTCTTCAGCATTCCATACGATTAATGGGTGGATTATTTATTATATTCTAAGTGGGATACTTATATTACTGTAATGTACAAATACTATATCATACATCTGTTAATACTGGAATACTGTTTATTATATTGAATCCTGGAACTCAGCGCCAAATCACCGAGCCTCTGTTGGTTTACCATGACGGAGGAATTTACGGTACATTGCCACAGCTCTAGCCATCATTCCCTTCCCGGGTCAATGCCAGTTATTAGTCTTATTTCACCTCTTAGTATACTTCTTCAATATACACCAAGATCCTTAGCTAAATATCAAGTAGGTTAGTGCATCAAGCCCTCGATGGATGATGATAGTGAACAATCGAAAGTTAATAGATAGAAAGAGCAATCCTGTCAGTGAATTACTAGTCAACTCTTCTTATATATTGCAGCTCTTTTCCTATTCCAACCATACATTCTTCTTGTACTCTACTGACCAGCTTCCCAAAATGTGACACAGCCGGAGTAAAAGCCTCGTCAGACATAAAAGGCCTAGATGATACCTTTATTTGAGGAATCTAACAACGAAAGTCCACTGAAGATATAATCATTTGAGAGTTCTGCCATTTCTTCTTATTCTTGAATAAATTAAGTCGAATATCTCCAATCCATAGGGCGTACGAGCCCTACAGCTACAGACGCAGGTACACAATCTCCACCAAGAGGCCACGGATGACCTTCTGGAAGCTCCGGAAAATATGCATGCTGGATTGAATTTCATGGCTATTCGCCGATACAATCACTCCCGTGACTAGCTTCCTTTTCTAGGGGAGAGGCTGAGACCACCATCCCAATTCCATAGGACATGATAGTGACCTAGCCGGCGCCTTCGGCAAGTTACACCAGGATGAATGGGATCCACGACGTACCTTTCTTCTGAACAGTGGCCTCGACCGAGCAGTACTATGGTACTTACGTTTTGGAGGTACCGGCAATCAAGAGAACCATGATACCTTCTTTTGTATCACTTCTCTCGCTCTTAGAATGTGGGAATATCTTAAGGAACATTAAATTCCCTTTTTTTTGGTACAATGAGTAACGTTAGTCTGGATGTTTACGGGGCTAACCTGTGTGCAAAACCGTCGCCGCTGTTTGCCACCTTTGATGCCTACTCTCTGGCTAGTCCTGTCCGAGTGCGACAGGTGTTGGTTTCATTGAAAACACTCTGAAGCAGGTTAGAGATGTTCAAGATACTCCAGCGCGACATACCTTGAAGCCTGAAATATACCTGATGTTGAGTATCTATATGATGAGAAGGACGATAATATTATCCCCCCCAAACCGTTATGATCCTTATAGTTTGATTAAGAGGGGACGCCAGAGGCTCAGCAGGGTCTCGTACGTAGTGCTGGCCGCGTACGATGGACTCTGAGAAGCAAGCAAGTCATGGGGTCAACTTCCCCAGCCCCCAGGCTCTTCGCATACGCACGCGAACACTATGGTTTGTTCCGTTGGTCTAGAGGGACATCAAGAGAAACAATTCGACACTTAACAGCGGACGACGTAATCTCTAACCATCGTCAACAAAGGAATATGGTCAGACCGACGGATCCGATGCCAACAGTACAGAACGACCTATTTGCAGATATCGACTCTGACCAAGCAGACGATGATACCATGATACGAGCATTTGGTCTTCAATGCTTTAACAGCCTGGTCCAGCGCCCATGAAGCAATCATAAGGGTAACCAAACAGCTCCGCGGGGCATTGCTCCTGCTCAACCGGGTAAAATATGAGCTGGAGGACGCGGTAGCTAGAATCACCAAGGTGTAATGCACTCGAGACTCGGCCAATCCACCATTGACCCATTCCGACTAATCGGCCGGGCCTAGTTGAGTGGGTGGAAAACAATAATATGCGCTGACCGGCAACCCCTGGCGATGAAGAGTGCGGGACCTGTCAAAAGCATCAGCATGGACGACCACGATGAGACTGAAGTTGATATATGTAGCCTGCCCTCTGAGGATAAATCTCCCTCCTAACAAATCATCTCGGGAGGTATTGGACAGAAATGCTGCCACTTGCTGTATGAGGTCCCTGACAAGAGCCCTTCTGCCCTGATGGGACTAGTATGGTTGGCTAGTCTCAATCTCTTGCTGGAATCGCGGATTCTAGATGTCGAATAAAAACGAGAATCTCTTGATACACCACTCATTGGCATGATACAATTAAGAAAGGGAGAAATACACGACATTCCGAGGTGAGACCAAATGCCCGAAAGTCTCAGACTTACGTTGCGAATTGAACGCCAATTCGTTCTAACGCAGAAATGGGTTAGCCACGAGAGTAGCGAGTTTGCACCTACCTCAATAAACGAACGAAATCGAGGAGTTGACCAGGACGTCTGCCGAATACTAGCCCCCCAGCAAGGTTTTGATATCGAGCTGATGACTATGATGGGGATGGATTTCCTCGGCCCGGTCTAATATATTCCCTATGCCAGTCGACAGGCGCACAGTATATACTTGTTAACATTGATTACTTCTCAACGTTTGTATGGATCCAACCGTGTGAGAGAGCGGTGCAATGGTCTCCTTCATCCGGAGGCAGAGGGCTGTAGCGGACCGGAGTCATGCACTATAGCGGCCCGCAGCTATAGTAATGGGCGGACTTCCAGGCAGTTCAACGTCATGATTTGACTTATCAGCGTCGTTCATTTACAAGTATTTGGTTCCTGACAAGTCTCTAAGTTCACCATGGCCAAGGACTGTGCCCATACTTGGCAAAGAGCAATGATAGCGGTGAAAATTTCCTTGAAAGATTCTGCTTGCGCTCCTCTGGGCTTCTAACCCCTTCCAGGATTTCTTACAATATCTGTCGATGGAGGAATACAGCGCCCGCATGCTCCTGCTCACTAGCGATCACTACTACTCTGTTATCCTTAGTGAGGGCAATAACAACCCCTTGCAAGCCAATTCTAGGAGCATCACAAAAGTGCGTACAGAACTCAACGGGTTACGCCAAATCACATTTACTGAACAGCATCGCTCTGCTTCAGGCGCTGTACTACGCATTTTAATCCAGTTGCAGTGCCGGGTATCCCACCCTGGGCAGGCGCACAGTCACATTTGTTCTCCCTAGGCCTCTTGTTAACACTGCCCTCTGATCAATATAAAAAATTGTATTAATGAGTTGGGTATTTACTACAGGTCCGGGGCAGTGTCATATGTACCATACCTGGGAATTGGTCTAATGGATCAGCTTGTATGGCTGCTGAGGGGCTCACCCTCAGTTTCCTCGATTTTACCGTCCTAATACCGTTGTGACACTACAGTCTATTACCATGGTCCTCCACATTAACCACCTTGTCCACCTCTTTCCTGGTATATAGTTTCTCCTCCAGCGCCAGAAGACCAACAACCTGGAAACCCACCTCGCAGAAAACCTAGGACAAAAGGCTCCAAGGATAACCTACATACAACCGAACTGAAAATGGCACCTTCGACCTTGTCAAAAAAGCAGAATGATGCCAAAAATGATTCCAAAGTGTCTTCCAAGACCGAAACTTTGGAATCAGCGATCAGAATATCGAAACGATCAACCTCCACGGCGAAATCGGCACAGACTGGAAGACCCAGAGGCAGCACTCCTTGCAATACTACCCCTTTTCCGAGGCCAAGTCCTTATGAAAGAAAAAGGTGATATACTGCTGATGCACAGACTATAGGATAATGGCGCAGCCAAGCGGTATACCAGGGTTCGGCCATTCCCTGTAGTTCTTACAAAGCTTAGAGACCAACTACAGCAAGGTCTACCAATTGATACCACAGTTGGACACCTCTGTGGACTTTTACAGAGCCTAGACTCCAAGCGAGGTTGCGGCTGCCCCTGAAAAAAGGAAAGTAGCGAAGCACACTCTTTACGCCACGCTTTTGTCAACTTATTCTTCAACAGTATGTTACGCCGACAAGCTACAAAGAAATTCACAGGGCGATATTGCTAGGGCTGTCACAATCGATTGAAGAAGCGAAATGCAAAGGAGACACAAGGTACACCTCGATGACCGCCGATACAGAACACAGGTCCCACGAAGACTAGGATGTACCAAGAGCTCAGCGATCCATGATATTCACTTCATCGGGGAGCCAGCCTTTAAGCTTTTTTGTAATCACAGCAAGGACCTGTGTACTACCCTATTGCAACAGCCCACGTGCAATGGTCTTACCATAAGTCCATTGTCACACCGTCCCGCGATCGTTTCAAGTGGCTTGCGAAAGGGTTCAGTTATCATTGTCGTGATCTGTGACAGCGGGCCCCATGTGAAGAGAGAGCACTGGATATCTGTGGTTACCTCACATAGCCCTGGGCAGGTCGTCCAGAATGTCATCCTCTTAGTGGATCTAGCACGCGCAGAGGTGGTGGCCACCTGCCAAGACCGCTGATTCCCTAAAGTCGTCACCGACAACGATGAAATTGACACATACATTGTGCTGAAAAAGTGCGGCTGGAAAACCACAACAGCCCTTTGATAGAATGAACAATTTCATGGCATGGCTGCAGGTCGTTATGAGAGAAATAAGCTGCTTGAGAAGATATGGTGATTTTTATGATCTTATAGTCTACGATTAACAACGATACTTTATCGTATTCATTCTTTCCGCAATTTATATTGCTTTTATCTCCTACTTAGCATCCAACGGTCAGTCTTATTAGTGTACGACATCATTATATAAGGAAGAGAGAGGAAGATTGCTCTGTACATAGCTCCCCTTATACAGTCACGTAGCAGAACGAACGCCACATATCTACGTACTGTCTATAGTAATGAAGAATATCATGTTCCATCATCTTGATCTTCTAGATCGTACTGTATTACGTTACCATTTCGACGCTTTGCTTCTCTACACTGGGGTTTCTTCCGTCAAAGTGCTCCCTCGAGCAACCTCATCAGATTATGAACAGTAACCAAGCGAGGTAGAGCATGATCTCAACGTCAATCAGTCCGTCGCGTGACCTCAATCCAACAAACTGACGAAAGCACTTCGCTTAGGCGGGTTGTGAGAGGACCCAGACTAGTAGTATTTCGTATTCAGCGGAAGACCCTGCCTTTGATCCTCTCGCTGGAAATGTGTTAGATAGCTCTAAACCAGTGTAGGGTCTCCGAAGCTTGCAGCAAGCTCATTTTCGTGTGTGCAATGCTGCTCCACCTGCAAGTCCGTGGACTCCTTGTTTGGAAAAGTTATTGTAATGTTGAAGTCTATCCAAATGACACTCTCCGGTGGTCCATGAACAATGGGATATTCTTCGGATAGATGTCGTGGTGGTGAACCAGTGCCCCGTGGATTTCGCTTATCCCGCGCGTTACGGCTTCAAAACGCTCGTCCGAGTAATGGACACAGTCGAACTCCTCCGTATACTGCAACAACTCGAGCAAGATAGGCCGTGGACTGTGTATGTCATTCGTGAAATGTTAAGGTGCGGTTGGAATCTGGCTGGATCAAGTCTATCAATGTAATCATGGTAATATAGGACTATCCCACGCTCGCATACACCGAAGGAAAGGAGGTTCCTGTAAGCGTTCAATTGCAGCATGGAATGGTTCAAGTCGCGGCTTTTTTTTGTTGAAGCCGGGGTCGCCGTTGTCATGATACTTGGAGGTCAGTGTTGTCCTGGGGAAATCTGGGAGGTACGTACCACTTTCATCGCACAGCGATTGCCTTGAATTTGTACCTCAAATATTGAGGAAGCTTCTGAGCCTTTGAGCAGGTTGCCGGTTTGTATAATGTCGGGGTGAATATCTAGGGCGTCTGCAGCATGTTCAGACATTGTGATCGGATGATCTTGAAGAGAGAGTCGGATGTCAAAGGGTTATAAGAGTTACTTCATTTAAATCGTGTGTGTAAGGGGTGCTGGAAGTGCGGCTATAATATGTTCAAAAAAGATCGAGCTTGGCTCCTATTCAAAACATCAGAGAGAAGGCGTGGTACAAATAAACATGTATCCAATCAAAGCCACATGATCTAGCCATTTCGTTGTTCCAACCGCAGTGGCCATAGATCTACAAAAATGCTTTGTTTAAGCTTTTTCACATAAGGCTGAGTCTTCTCCAATCATATCTTGTTTTCAAGATAATCAGTCAATTTATTCGTTACGTTCTACTAGAGCTCCTACTCTAGTGTAGGGTTATGAAGTGTGAAAGTCATTAATGAAATTAGAAATGAACATTATATTGGTTGACTAAGCCATCTGCTTAACTATGCGTGGAGCTTCCCTATCATAGCTCATGACATACATACATTTACCCACTACTAATCCCCACATCCAAACCCCATCCAACCAACTTACCCCTCACGCCATCCATCCCAATAATCAGCAACTCTCACCAACACAACCACCCCCCAAAACACAACACACCACAAATAATAAACATATACAAAGAAATGCCACCTTCACCCCAAACAGTACGCGTCTCCCCCCCAAAAAAATCTCCCATTCCCAATCCCCCATCAAACCCCCCAAAACTAACCCATCAACTTCAACAACAGGCAAAGCTAACCTCAACCCTCCACCTCCTAATCCCCCGCCTCCGCCTCCTCCAAAAAAAATCCACAGCAAGCTCCGTAATCCAACGCCGCGAACTCTCCCACCTCCTCTCCGAAAACAAAGACGCAAGCGCCCGCATCCGCGTCGAAAATGTCATCTCAACAGACATAGCAGTCGAAGTAATGGAAATGGTGGAGCTATACTGCGAATTGATCCTGGCCCGAAGCAACGTTCTCGATCAGCTAGCTTTCAGCGAAAAGGGCGTTGAGGCGAGGAATCGCGCCCGGGAGACGCTTATTGCTCTCCGGAAGAAGGAGGGTGTTGCTGGGAAGGGTGAGGTGGGGGAGGGGAGTAAGGG
>MBFL02000317.1:0-40949 GCA_001696595.2 Aspergillus hancockii | reverse complement strand
CGTACGTAGGCTAGACTGAGGCTTCTATCTATATCTCTAGGGGCCTTTGTTGCAGTGCTTTAGCCGCTTGGTCTGCCTAAAATCTCAAGATTATTCTACAAAGATTTATAAAAGAGAACAAGACTAGGCTATCTTCTAGCAAGTCCTCTCGCTCTATACTAGATTTAGAAGACTAAAAGAGAATCAAGAGATTTTTAAAGCAAGTTGTCAATAATGTATACAACTAGAAAATAAAAAAATTAAGTTCTATAATATATTATTTTATCATGAAGAATATCCTACTGAAATTATACTGTAAAGATCTTGAAAAAACTCTTTAAAATAAATAAAAAAAACACCAGTGAGAAAAATCTCTTTTATTTAAATTATAGATACTAGAGAATAGTAATACTATCTTTTACTCTTCTTAAAAGATCCAGCAAGCCCGGGATCTTTAAATTTAAAAGAATAAAGCTATACAACTTATTAAAACTTTAAAAAAGAAGAAGAAGCTATACCGTCAACAGAAGAAAAAAAAGAAGAAACACTTGTAAAAAGAATATAAGAGAATCTAGATATTTAATAGAGAATTACAGCTTCGTGAGTTAAAGAAAAGAAAGTATTGAAAGAAAAAGACACGCCTAGTCAAGAAGGCGGCTGTACAGTTTTAGAATAATTTTAAATAGATTAAAAAATACAAGAAAAATCCTCCAGCGACTCCAGAGATAAAGAATAGTAGGGATAGAGTAGTTGCTGATACTAAAGTTATCACGGAGGTCTCTACAACAGTAAATTGTCGAGGTAGGCAGATCCGCCTCCCTCAACGCTTCCGGGAGTAATAAGATATATATATAGGTTCTTTAGGATGTTAGTATCAAACCACCGGAATATCTCTGTATAATTCAGGTTGTATGTGGTTGAAAAGCTTCAGTTTTGTTGTTGACGTTAAGTTAAAATTCGTGCATCAGGTGGGGTCGTGCATCAGGTGATCAATCACGGTAGCTGCGGGGCCAACCACAAAGGTCACCGGAACAAACTTGTCCCCGGGATGAATAGCAGTGGAGAGTCTTTGTGAGCAGGTCAATGAATCACCTGATTGCTAATGTCTGTATGAAAACATTGGGCGAGCCTTTGTGAAACCTCCAGCGTCTTGGCGTTTCGCGCTATTACAGAGAGCCAGAATATATATTCAGGCTTAAACTCTTAAGGGATACAGGGCGCTTTCATACTATTTCAGCAATAATTCAAATATCCTGCAAGTACATGATGTTCAGGAATCCACGCGAGAGTGCGCCGAACCCGGCGGTGTCTGAGTCTTTACGTGCTCTTCATCCTCTGCCGGTTATCGCATGGAGACCTCTTGCATTAGCCTATCTTGGTGTACCGATTGTGGTTGGTGTAAGTATGTTGATAGATGTTAATTTAGCTCTTTGCTTGCTGACGATGTGACATAACCTGGAGATAGACGTATATGTTCACAGTGCAAGGCGAAGATTATAAAGCAGCGGCACAAATGCTTCTGAATTCTGGGTTTAGATTTACAACTCCAAGTCGTGGTCCTCCCGATAAGATCTTGAATACTCTCCCTGACCCTGAAGCTGTCTTAGAGAAGATAAACAGTGACTATAGATACTTGGACCAATTGTCCAAGACCTTTGACTATCCAGCGCACCTGCTCGAGCAAGAGGAGCAATTAGTACTGATGCCAAATTTATTCTGTTACCTAGACATCAATCTATCGACGATTAGCATGTAGTCTAAAACTACAGATTGTGATATTTACAGAAACATGTTGTATCTGTCTGAGTGAATTCTTCTAGAAAGTTTTATTAAAGCTGTAGTGGATAACAATAGTTTAAGTAGTGAAGGTGAAGGGTATTCAGATATCACATCTTGAAGTGAATTATTGAGGTTATGGATATCTATAATAGTAGAATATCTGAACATTGGAAAAGATACTATCGATTTCTCTAGTGATAAACGTGCAATGGATTAGTATAGCAGGAATTTTGATCAGATTTATGAGGAGAAAAATGGGTCTATTGATCGCCGTGTTATAAAGTGTATTAGATCTGGCAAGAAGATAGTATATAGCATGGCAGGTACTTCTATTAAATAAATAAACATAGATTTTAGCTATCCACATTTTCACCCGGCTAAGTTTTCTATATAGCTGAAGCACTTAAATAACTATCTGTTTATATCCAATATTTTCTCTTATATTTCCTTCCATATTGTTTTCGATCAATCTAGACCTTGTTAGTAGCTTGAAACTTGTGGGCAATGACAATGTATACCAGATACCGAAAACGGCTGTGCACTTCACCTTCTGCTTCAGTTGCGCATCCAGTGCTGGCCTCTTTTGCAGAAGATTTAGAAGAGCGTTCTTCAAGCTCTGATCGCGGTCGAAATCTAACTCTGGCTTCCCCGAAGTCAATAAGGGGATCATGCTAGACAAGTCTCGAATATCGGTAGTCTCTTTGGCACTTCCTTGTCGCTGGTGCTGTGACAAGACCTTCTCACGAAAGATCCATTCACCGTTATAGTCCTACGAGTGGCCACAGGGATGTTGTACTGCGGCCTCTGTGGCCAACTCTGATAGTCAAACACTTCCAGCTGCACAAGCTGAACTCCGCCCCCGGGGTGCGAAAATCATCAGAAAGAGGTCCGATTCTTGAAATATGATCCTATTCAGGACATAAAAGCTATGATTACATAAGCAGAAAGCAGCTGCCTCAGCAACCCACTTGTCAGTTTCTTTATTGCCGTAGAATTAAACGTCTTCCAAATACCCTTCCAAGTGATGTCGAGGTAAGAAAAACCTACTTGTATATCGTTTACCAAATGCCCAGTCTCGTGAAGCACACTAAGGATTTGCAGATCCACGTCTTCGAGATATATATCCATATCATCACATTTGCACTCAGTACGGCAAACTGGGTCGGGCTAGGTCGTATGAGGTTGCTGTGGGCTATCCTTACTGGCCAGCATCAAGTTGGTTCTGTGCAATGGTTGAAATTCTATCAGACCACACGCGGCTTTTAGAGGCTTCGCGAGTTCTTCGTATTCTTCTACCAATTCTCCCGGCTTTGCCCGCCCAGGATCTTCCCGTTCTGTTCTGTGAACAGTGTGTTGGTAAAACCTTTCTACTCAAGGTTCACCTTCCGCAACAAGCTGAGTCGGACCAATGGGTTTCATTTAATGTTCGTATAAGTAGAGCGTGTGCTCTTGTCAATATGGCCTTATTGCTGCATCGCCATCAGCCCGATAGCGTTGAGTGGAGAGAACTGTACAAAACCGCCTTTCGCTATCACACTATCGCGGACGCCCTTTCTGCTGTCACCATATCTGAGGAGAAACTTGTAATGCCTCTACTGCGAGCCCAACTCCAGAAAATGGAATTCACGCACGCTGGAAGAGACCTTAACCATCCAAGTGCTTTTGATACGCTTTTGTGCGTTAAGCCTGAGGATCTAATGAGCGCGGTTGCAGAGCAAGATGGCCAGTGCTTTGCTTCTTACTTTATCGAGTCTCTAAAGGGCATCTCCATGGCAGTTTAGACTTTCTCGATCCCCAACCTAGTCTTACCACATTATACGACTGCCAATTGCAAAGTCTAGGTGATGCGACAGGGTTTATTCGCATATGGGACTTATGCTGCACCTTGCTCCTGAACTTCAGATTGCAGCGGAAAGTAGTCAATTATAAAATGGTGTTGCTGTCCTCGGAGCTTGAGAGTTGCCTTCAGGTTCGAAGTCGAATTGATTATAATATCGGATTTAAAAAGCCGGTAAAACCATTCTTGCTTGGACTACCAGGCATGGCTCAGCGTGTTAGTCCGTATGAGGTATAGAAAAGGATTTCGAGTCGGCCATCTACCTCGATGAAGTTCTGGTAGAACATTATGAACAATTTGGTATACCATTATACCTGTGGGCTGTGAAGTGCACCAAAGAGTCTCTAGGCAATAAACTGGGATTGAGCAGCTCTAAAAGCAGTGGGAAATCGCAGCGAGCATGTCTATCCCCATAACGGCCGAAAAGATCCAAGAAGTTGTTACACATGTGCGATCTACTGCTTATCATCGAATTGAGCAGCCACGAAAGAGACATTATTCCAAGCAGAGTCGCAAACAAATACCGACTAGAGCTCGTATGACGGCACTTTCCCGCTCACACGAATTGAGCCGCAGTGCAACGTCGGATTGCTCATTACGGCAATACATGACACGGACCTTGGGGAGATTGAGCATATGTTAAGAAGGGGAATCAATCCTGGAAATTATCATGGGATGGACAGACCACTAATCTATGCCATTGAAGCCGGCTGTACTACGGCAGTGAAGATGCCACTTGAGTACCACCCACGCCTGGATAAAGAGTCCACAAGCTCTAGTGGAAATAAAACACACCCCTGCGACTGGCTGCAAATCACGGGAATATTGGGATTGTTGAGATCCTCCTTACAGCAGGAACTATGGTTGATGCCCCATCAACCAGAGGATTAACTCCCCTAATGACAGCATGCAGAGACGGGCATGAGGAAATCATTGAACTGCTCCTAAACCATGGAGCAAACTGTCTAATCCATGATCAGGGTGGCTGGACAAGTCTTCACTTTGTTGTACCCGCTGATGCCGGGGTAGGTACTCTCGAGGTTTTCGCGAATAGGGCAATACCCCTTGATATACCCCAGCGACAGAACCAGGGGACACCGTGCTTCACGCTGATCAGGCACTTCCAAGATGCTCCCTGCTGGTGAGGAAAGCCCAGCGTCTTCGTAGCAAGGGCTGATATCAATAGACCAAATGCGAATGGTTACACACCGCTGTTTTTCGCTATGGTTGACGATCATGTTGAGCTGGCTAGCCAGTTGCTGTTGCATGGAGCCATCTATGAAAAGAATTGCGCTTATCTCCAGAAATGGACGAATTACTACGTTCTAGGCCGCACACATTGAAGGGGACTATGGGCTCTGTCATCAATGGGGTCGATCCCGTCCATCATTCACGCGTGTCAAGGAATTTTAGAGACTGGCCTGGGCGGGTCACGCTTGGGATTACTCAACATCTGCTTATACACTTATCTCTGCTTAACGTTTGGATGTCGTTTTCAGCCTCCTAATCACCATCGTCGCATTGTATCGATCACAATACCGATCGGCCGTTGTCAAGCTCTTCATGGTCAACCTCAGCGCCTTGCCGAATGAGAGGTAGAGCGCTCTACTTGATTCTGGGTGGCGCCACCGCGATGTTACAATCATAGGTCAAAAATGGTGTAGGCGGGCCAAATTAAGACCAGAATATTCAGGCACCAATCTGAAAGAGGATAAAAATCGAATCAAAATCGAAAAGGACAGAAAATGCAACCGCTGGGATTTACTCGTGGTCACCCACCCGACTAGGAACCGGCCGGCGTATATAGTCGATACTCTCTCGTAGGCTAGGAGGTGTCCCTTGCTCCTCAAGATGCTCGGCATTGTTTCAGCCTTAACCCTACACGACTAGCGCACCTGGATAATATAGCCCTAAAAGAAGCATAAGGCAGTGCTCTTCTCGATTAAGATAAACTACACTGTGTGGAGATGTGTGCGTCCGCTTAAATTATAGATAGTATTCAGAGAGGGCTTTACTGAATACAAGGACTACAACTTCTTGGATAGCTAATTATTAACGGAATTCTACCGTTGTAAAAGATCCTACTTTGCGATCTCGAAAAGACCCTGATTTAGAAAAACCAGCACAATTCGGCTTATCTAAACAAACCCCCCCACCAGGCCATTCACAATCTTTCCAAAACGGTAGACTGTCCGTGCCGGCGTTGCAAAAGGTCTCGAATTAATTAATCCCAAACTCCCAACTACCCAAAAAAGCAACAGCAGCAACTGTGCTTCTCCCTTCGCATCTGTGCGAGGCGCTTCCAGTTTATTATAAAAAGTTATGGATTTGCTCATCCTGTCTCGTTTTTTTCTCTTAACATTCCCATTCGTTCCTGTATTCTTTCCTTAATAAATACTATGCGTTCTTTCATTCTTTCCTCTGCCCTGGCGGCAACCCTGGCCGAGGCCTACACGGTCACCACCTCGGAGCTTTTCATGTACAAGAACATTGATCCTCTCGTGCTCCCCGGCCAGTACACTTCTCATATGCATAGCTTTTTCGGCTCTGATGCGGTCACCGTGAACACCAACTCGTCGGCTGAGCTGCAGAAGGGGTGCTCTTCGACCGCAAACCCCAACGACTACTCAACCTACTGTAAGCATTTTCCCCACCCAGGACGCTTGCATCTTCCCATTAGATGCTGATCCACCACCAGGGGTTCCTACACTTTACCTTGTCAAAGACGGCGCTCGCACCCCAGTCACCGTCAACCGATTCAGCGCCTACTACATCGACTTGGACAAGGCCGAGATCCCCATTCCCCAGGACTACACTGACCTTGCCGGCAATGCCGCTGCCAAGTCCCAGGCTGATGTCGAAGACAACGCCGGCATCCAGTGGTTCTGCGAAGGCGACGCCACCGAAGACAAGGACCTGGCGGCGTTCCCCACCAAGACCTGCTCCACTCATCTGCAGACCCTCCTTCTCTTCCACGACTGTGTCAACCCAGACACCCTGAAGTCGGCCTACTCGGGCAACCCCCGTGTCAACAAGGGCTACGGAGACAACTGGTGTCCCCAAGGAATGTCCAGAATCCCCCGTCTGCGGTTCTCCATTCGCTATGACCTCAGGAAGCTGCTCCCTGACGGCTGGTCCGGCGCTCCCCCTCTCGAGCTTGCCTGTGGCTCATCCTACTGCTCGCACGGCGATTTCATCAACGGTTGGCTCCCTGAGGCGGCTAAGAACATGGTCAATGCGAAGTCGAACCGCGAGTTTGTCGCTATTGACGGACCCAATGGTAAGGCTAGTGACGGGTCGGTTTGCGGCGCAAAGAACGCCAAGGACAGCGACCCCACTCACGGAACTAGCGACTATGAGGAGAGTCTGAAGATGATGGGAAAGAGCTCCGTGAAGGCTAGGAGGCACTCCCGCCGCCATGGACGGGCTTAATTGGGTACTGTCGACCTTGTTTGAGGGCATTGCTGCTGTGCTTTCCGCTATGAACTACCTTCTTGGTATGCCCATAGGTCAGGCCGATAGCTCTCTTTTCCGTCATCTGGCGGCGATTACCGTCATTGTTCGTTTGGCATGGAAGCGGACGTGTCCTTCGTACATACAGGTTCCGGCCACTTGGATATAATTATTAGTAATATACTGTAACAATGACAAAAATTCATTTACCCGAAAGTCATGCTTGAAGCCTGAACTACTAGATTAGTTGATGCTTCAATGCTTCTCCAAAAGCCATTGCTTCAATTAGTATAGCCTAGCAGTGATGAAGTACCAGGTTTCACCCCCCGTGCTAGACCTTTCTCTTCCGTGTGATGTAGGAATTTGATCTTCACAATAGATTTGCGAATTCCTTTCCAGGTCCCAGATTGTCAATCCAGTATGGAAGCTTTCTCAGGGTCTCGCTCTGTTACATGGAGATCGGGAAATGAATCGGAACACGTACGAGTGTCACCACACGTATTGCCAACGAAAGTACTTTGGGTGACTGTCTGAACAGATGAAAAAGCGGAAGGGCGTCAACAGCAGGAATCCGGCGGGCGGGGGGATAGTCAAGATGCCTGCTTCGAAAAGGACTGTGAAGTCAAATCCTCCGTGACAGAGCTGGTAGCGCAAGGGCCAAATGCGCCGTCGCCGCATGGACCGGTCTTAGACGAGGACGCCATTTTGCCGGAGACATCTTAGCTTTTTGCCAAGGTCGAAAGCACTGGGCCATTAACTATACACTGAATATAACGAGGGACCCGTCGACTAGACTATCTGACTTAGATAAAGCTATCCCACAGAAAATCTTTTCCGGCTCCTTCCCACAAGGACGTCTCTTTACAACTACCATCTTTCATATCAGTTCTGTCTCTCTCACTTCCCTGTCATCTCACTCTCTCACTCTCGTTTCTCTCTTCGCAGTTCCCAAACATTTCTCTAGCCTACAGCATTCTCCTGCCTCCCTTGTGGTGTCATCTATTCCTCCCACCACCAAATTCCGTCACAAAAGTTCTATCGGACTCCTATTGCCAATCCTCCGGTTCTCAGCCTGCCACGATGTCGTCGATCGTTGTGCTTCGCGCTGCTTATAAGATGCTCACAATCACTCAGAAACCTAGAGCAACTAAACAGTGGTCATACTGACGTTTGAAGTCAGGTTGATGTAAAATCTGTTCCCTGTTAAATCTACCCTGTAATCTTTGCCTTGCAGACTTGTTGTTTGAGACCCCTACGTATATGCCTGATCGATATTTCTGATCTATTGGCTTCTACCTTCATGGCTTGCAACTAGAGTAAACATCTATATCACACCCACTTCTTCTAACCCGCTACTTTTCCTCTACTCTCCCACGCGCAGTAAACAGCGAAGTTTTTGGCCTGATACTGCTTTCAGGAATGCTCTTCGTTCCTCAAAAAAGGAAAAAAAAAAAAAAAAAAAAAAAAAAATTATAGATGTACTCTAGATTTAGCATTTTGCGGCCATATTTGGATATATGACCCACATTGATGTATCGGCGAAAGGGTTGTTGCCTTCTTATCCTGCTGAGCCTAACTCTAGTAGACGGTTACCAAACACAAAGCTTGAATTAATCGCACATTTTGCTACACATTAGCCCTTGTCTAGATAGATGTGCCTGGGCAGGGACCAAGGTCAAGATATTTGCATCTGCGAAGGAGTCGCTGTAGTTGCGGGGGAAGTGGGCATTTTGCATGAGTCGATTCACATGTCGATACCAAAACGGAACGTGGTTCATCGATTCGAACCATGGCAATCGGTCGAGGATACTTCAAAGTGGGTATAGATACTCCGGTCCTGTGCCTTGTGAAAGCCCCTGCCCGTATTCTCGTAGGATACGACCAGCGTGAGATTCCTTTAAATGCTGGATGAGCATAAGCCGCGCTCTGTCCAAGCCCCTGGCGGGGGCCCTCGACCCAACCCGACCTGATATCAACTCTAGGTACTTGCACAATGGTGGATTGAGAGTATTCAAATCGAGTGGATGATCTATGATTCTACTGACATATCGCCAATTCAAGTTCAGCCTCCACATTGCAATGCCCAAATGCATTGGCAATTATATCCCCTTGGGCACTCCCAGCTCTTCCAGGGACTCCGTCAACCCCAACCTGACCCAATGATTAATCTCCGTCCTCGTAGCCACGGCGATCACCCCCAGCATGCCCAACGAATTCACCCCGGCCTCCTTATTAATCGCGCCTCGTCTTCTCGGCAGCACGACCATCCACCTCTTGGTAAGAATCATATTATGCGGACAGACCGCCCCGGACGGCGCACTCGCCGCATGGTCCCCGCGACCCCCGCCCACCTTCGTAGCCTCCTCCAGCAGGTCATTATAAACCCCAACCAACGCAGCGGGGGCCACCTCGCCTTCAAACCGCCGGTAGAACCACTCAAACGGAACCTTGGTCTCAGGCTCCTCCTCCCGCCCCTCGGAAGAATCCAGAAACGCCGCAAAACTGTTCGCCGGCAAGGGCATCACCTGCAGATGCTTATGTAGCCGACTACACCCGCCATCCCGGCCGCAATTGTAGAACGCAATGTAGTCTGTTTTTACGGAGTTCAGGATTCGCCACGCACTGTCCAGATCGGCCTCGTCGAGCGGCTCGTACTGTCGTCTGTGTCCGTCAAAGGTCAGAAGCAGGAGGTGGGGCCGCGCGAAGCAGAACTTGTTCGCGATCACGAAGTGGGTGTCTATCGCGCCGATTTCGAATCCGGCGGTGCTGATGTCGCTGCCTTCTCGCTTTTCGGGCCCTTGGGTGTCGGTCTCGGGCTGGGGCTGGCCGGTAGTCAGGGTGGGCTTGTTGGCGAGAGCAGAGGTGAGGACGAATTGGAACTTAGTAATCATGTTAGTAGGTGTTTGGTTTGGATGATGGTTGGGAAAGTGGTTAGTACTTTGAGGTCGCCGTCGATGTGCTCGATGATCTGTTGTTTATCGTCATATAGGACGAGGCCGGATTCGACGAGGCAGTCGAATTTGGAGAGGATGAGGGATTCTTCCATGTTGGGGGGTGATTGTCTCTCGATTGTGGATCGTGTTGGACGCAGGTCTATGGTCTATGTGGTTGGAGGGGGGATGGGAACCCAGGAGTTGCAACTTATTAATAGTAGTCTATACCGGATGAACGCTTGCACTTCCGAAGGATGGGAGGCTGGTTTTAATCGTTGAAAAGTAATGGACTACTTATTCATATTGAAGGCAATTATCAACACAGTACCGCCAGGCTTATATGTACGACGAGTAGGCTTCTCGCCGACGGGCCATAGAACGAACCATCTACCCTGAACCTTTGCGGGAGCTCTCGTGACCATCTCAATGAGTGTAACCGAGACCCACCACTAGCAGTAGGGAGTCTATCTACCTTTGCCGCCAACGGCAACCAAGAAGATTTCAGAGGCAAATGCCTCGTCGCTAATGCTCAGCGAGCCCATGGGAGCTGTTTGCCTTGTAGATGCTTGCAGACCATCTCAGGTGTTCTAGAAAGGGACTTATATTGTCTCAACCACAGACCAAATGAGAAGAGCATGTCAAAGCCCCATCGGCTTACTGAGACGTTATAAGACCGGGGCGCAACGTCCAGGGGCAGTATAACGGTATCAAGATACATTATACATACAAGACGGTATTACCAGAAGTGTAGAATACAATCTGAGCGATAAGAAACCCCTCCACAACGCTACCCATACCGAGTGGAGTCCGAACACATAAGCGTGCGACGACGACCCCCTTGTCAAATGTCTGACTTCAACTCCCGCCAAGGGTGGGCTCTGCGCACGTTGGGAATTGTCCGCAATAAATAGCCAATTTAGGATCATGTTTTAGGTGAAGAATTCGGACCCCTGCCGCCCGCCGTACGAATGGTGTGCGGAAGACCGGATCGGGGTAGCCGGGGAGCGTATCAACCTTGAGCCCTAACTTGGAAGGTAGTCGTGCATCTGTATAAAAATATTATCGGGGGGGACTGTTCTTGTGTGCCCGTGTTCAAGGAATAATACCGGGGAAAGAATTCCACAAAGAGCTTGATGTATACTTTCTGCTTTTACCATAATTAGCAAAACCATTAGATAAATACTAACAATTCTCCTAGTGCAGGCTATATGGAATCCTAAGTCAGGGTGGTACCTTGATATTACCAATCTAGTTATTCCAAGTATGACTCCACTCTTTAGGACCCCCAGCCCAACTTCAATTAGTATCATTTTTTTTTTTAGCTCTATCGCACATATTACGCTATCTTACGCCATATTACACCACGAACAGGTGATATCTTGTAGGTAGTCCGTAGAGAGAAGGCTTGAGGCAACCAGGTAGTGGCTTAGCTGGCTTGAATGTTCTTGGCCAGATCATAAATGTGCGACGGGCATTCGGAACTCGGAAGCCCTTGGATTCAGACCCTGGAGATATTACCATCAGCCCTTCCCGGTCTGGGCACGGGATTGTGCATTCAATTGCCCAAGTGATTCGCAAGAAACCCGTGATCCCCGGATACTACGCCTCTCAGACTTGCGGTTCCCAGGCCCAGAGAGCAATGAATTATGGGAAGCTGGATCCAATCCGGAGCTTTCCAATCTTCTGGCAAAAACATACAAACACAGGATACCGTACAAATAGGTGTACTACAAGTCGGAATGTAAAAACGGCATGCTCCTAATGATGACAATCCAATGAGATAGTTGAATACACGGTGGTCCTATAAGGTCCTCTAACCTATATGATGGTTAGCGTGTAGTCAATACGCTTACACTGCGGTCTCCTACACTGAAGTCCTCCATAAAGCTCTTCTCCCGAGATCTTAACCCATATTTTGAACTGGCAGAACGACTCCACACCAACAAACCTGAACGAGTAATACGCAATGCGACGCATTTACTTTTGTAGCTCTCCTCAACTTGATTTCATTCAATATTCTATCTACACGTTGGCCTCACGCAATGACCTGAGCGAGGATTTGTACAAAACGCGCCACAGAGGAGCAAACATGTACTAAGATCGCTATTGAAATGTGGTAATACCAGTAGTCTTTGTACAATCAATATAATCGAGGATCATTCCAGAAGTTGAATGAGCCGAATTCTATTTCTATCTTGATATGCATACATCGCTAGTGATCCAAGCGTTCTTTGTAAAACTTTCCCGGCGAGAGACATCGCTCCAACTCCGTGTCTCATCTTGGGGCTTGGTGTCTTTCCATCTCTTTGATGAGTGGACTGGCGTTTCGAATTCTATGGCCGTAGAAGTAAAACCCAATTGGGATCAAGATGCATACTGCTTCCACGATACCCAGAAGGGTACTTGCCCAGTTCAAACCAAGTGTTCCGTACATTGATGGTCCTGCAAGCGGGAGGCATGCACCCATTATGCTGCGCAAAACCATATTACCTGCAAGTGCGGAGGCTGCGTAGATCCCATAGGAACGGGCCATATAGTTATTTGCATAGATAAAGACGCACGCGTTCCCTGCACCAAAAGGAATACCAGCTAGGATAGGTGCGATCCAGTGAACATTAGGAGTGCAAGTCCAGGCGAACCATAACTGGCCGATAGCTAGAAGAGTTGCACCAAAACAAACGATACTAACCATAGCCTCCGGTGGCACTGCACCGGTTTCTGAATCTTTGCGGTGAAGATTGATCACTTTGCGAAAAAGAGGCTCAAATGCAATGGCCAGCAGTACGCCAACCCCTATGCCAATAAATGAAAGGCCGCCGATTCCTGGCGACCATCCACGTTCTTGCTGGAAGGCAATCGGATATGCAACGAAACAAAGGTAGAGGATAGCGTATACAATTGCGACATAAGTATCCCAGAACATACTATAGTAGCTATTAGCTTAAGATTCTGCATAAGGTGGCTGAGTGTGGTTGTGGTGAGAGGGACGGGAATGGAGTTTGTACCATATTGGCTCTGTCATGATCATCACAAACGGCCGACTAAGACTAGTGCTCAGCAATGTTTTCAAGTCTTGCCCACCATCGTAACGGGTCCACCATTTTGGATTTTGTGTTTCCTTCCGTTGTTTTTCTGCTCGCTTCCTTAAAATAACAGGAGTATATGTTTCTTTGATAGAAGCCATCAACGTCAAGACAAAGCCCCCAATGATGAGAACAATCCAATTTGTCCATCGCCAGCCTAAATATTCAAAAATAAAGCCACCAATAATTGGGCCATAAACAGGGCCATTTGTCGGACCAATGGACCAGAAGCCAAATGCTAATGCCCGGTGCTTATCTGAGACAATATCATTGACAGATGCAGGAGAGTTTGACATCATAGCACTTCCAAAGAAGCCTCCAAAGAACCTACTCACGAGAATTGATTTTATATTTGAGGCTAGGGCGCTCGGCAGGATGAGGACAAGGAATATAGTCATAGAGACAATATAAACCGGTCGTCTACCCACAACTTCACTTAGCGGGGCGAAAATGATAGACCCGGCCGCCATGCCGAGGAGGTAGGTGGTGATGCCAAGAAGGGCCACAATCTTAGATATATGAAATTCTTCTTGCAGCCCTGGGATCCCTGATGTGTAGAGAGTGCTGAAGAGACTAACAACGGTTGCGCCAAGACTCATTGTCATAACAGTCAGGCCTTTATACCATAGCGGCCACAGATGGGGATTCTGGCTATCCTGAGGCTCCCAGTAGACTTCGAGTTCAGGAGGGTTCAGAATGCTGGGTAACTTGGAAACTGTAGGCTCACGATTTGGAATAGTGTAGCCCTCAGCACCTGCACTATAGCTCCGCGCTAAGCCGAACTCATCCACCCAAGCTCTTGCTGGGCCATGTTGTTCAAGAGAGTCCATGGTGGTAAATTGCGTTCCCAGCAAAAAAAATTGGATTTAACATAGGATTGGGAAAGGTAACAGTGAGAAGCGCAGCTTCCGTGTATATAAGGGAGCAAAAGTACAAGGGCTATTTTGCTGTTTTGTCATCCTCTGTATACCACCGAGTGGGATGCCGATGACTTGTGGGGCCAACAAAAACTCAGCTATTTATTATACGCCACAGTAAACCGCTAGGAGCCGGAATCTCGCCACTCCCTCGTCGACTTCTATCAACATCAGCAGAGTATAATCGAAAAACACACTCTCAGTATCTGCGCAAAATGCCGCCACGCACATCCGCGGATCCTGTGGGCCCGCCGTTCCAATGTAGCTACCCCGGATGCAGGGCCCAGTATCGACGCAAAGAACACCTGAATCGACATGTTGCCAACCATGCGCAAGGAGATCGCTTTTCTTGCCCGTATTGCGAGAGTACCTTGACAAGAAGGGATGCCAGGTTATATTTTCTACATACTGTATACCAACTAACTAATGTCCAGCGATCTCTTACGCCGGCATATCTGGAACTACCACCCACGGAAACAACCACTCCCGTCTCGGACCCGGAAGGCATGCAGCGCCTGTCATATCCGGAAACAAGGCTGTAAAGGTGGATCACCTTGCAATGCCTGCCAACGACGAGGTGTTGCCTGCTCACTTGCTGAGAATGGAAATGCACGCGAAGGATGCAATATCAATAAGAATCCTAACAACTTACAAAGACCACCCGACATACAAGTCGGCTCCGCACTATCCCAATCCAACATCTCTAATTCTTCGACTTCCGACATATCTCGATGGGTCGCGCATGACTACATCGATATCTACTTTCAAAATTTTCATCCGGTGTGGCCATTCCTTCACCAAGGTACATTCGATTTATCTAAGGAGCCTTGTATACTTATCCAATCTATTGTCATGATTGGTTTGTGGATTGAAGGAGGCCAAAACGCGCGGGACGTAGCCGTGGATCTCCATCATAAACTATGTACGGCGATTCGTGCTCAAATGGTGAGATATTGCGGTATCCTTTTGAGATTTTGATTCGAAACTGAACTCGTCCGTGCATCGCAGGACCAATGGTTTATACCTGAGTCATGGTCGCCCCAAAACACTAGGACCTCCTGGCCTATGGCGACGTACCAGAGTGTGCTCCTGCATGTTATTTTCGCACTCTTCAATGCAAAAGAGCAGATGATTCCTGATTTAAGCTTGCGATACCCGCTCCAACCTGACGAGTACGAATTACTAATGCGTCTTGTCCAAAGCTGTCGACGATTGGGTATGTTTTCCTATCCAAATATGCTTGCACAGCACGGTCCTACTGCGCCACTAGCGCTTGTTTGGGTGAATGTGGAAGAGATAAAACGATTTGGATTGGCCCTCTATAAGGTGTGCCGGATGTGCACTCGGGCTGACTCGGCTGGTGGAGACATTAATGGTGCCAAGCGTGAGTTGTTGGGCTTGCATGACTTGTCCTTCTGCATGCCGGATAGCGATGAGGTGTGGAATGCTCCATTGAGTGTGGGATCTGAAATACTTCAGAAGGTTGCTTCACAAACAAACCTGAGAGACAATCGAGATTCGAAGGGTTGGATCTCTCGAACCTCGACTGTACTGCATGACACAGGCGTCGCCTTCGAGTGGATATAGCCAGTCCTAAATTCATCGGCACATTGGGATTCAATCATCCGTGTTGGCAGTTGTGTCTTCAAAGCTGATATCATATCAGTCCCTTAGACAGCCCGTGTGCACTGCCCAAAATAACAGGGCTGTTGTTTCTTCTGCAATTATCTTCTACTGTTCCTCTCACAGCAATTCCGCCCTATCAGACGCCCCCACCAATAAGACACGTTCTGCCCTTGCTGTGGTCGGTCTCCAGCCTGCTCTTTTCCTTGTCCCAGCTAATGTATGATATTGCTCAAGTAGTAAAACTTAACTCTAAACCAATGGCCTTTTTGAGCCCTATGTGAAAGGAAAACTGAGCTTACCTGCAGAAATGACTGGGTAGGCAACCGCGTACTAGAAGGCAGTTCTTTTCTTCCAATTTCCCCTTGATTTGACTCGCTGCCGGAGAGAGATAGCCATACCGCCGAGCTCTTGGATTTTTCTAAATTACTCTCAGTCTAGCATACATTGTATAATATTGCTCGGTTCTCGGGAATGATCAGTGGATAGTTAGTTTCAGCACCGACTGGGAAGATTCGTCTTGTAGCTCGAAAGGGTTGACTGAAATCTTTCTAATGTACTGAATTTTGGTATAACACACACCTCAGAATGATGCTATCCGGCACTTAGATTCAAATTGGGCTCCCGGTTCAACACTTATTAATTCTTTCCCGGGCAGGTTGCTAGTCCAGAGATGGAAAGGCCTTTTGATAGTTCCGCCACTCAGTCAGAGGTTTCAGGCTACAGTGGGACACATACCAAGCCTTTACTAACTAGCACAAATTTTGGAGAATAACGAAGCGTGTTTGACCGCCAATTTTGTATCTAGGTGTGATAATCAGCAAAAGAAATAGGCGTCTATAGAAAAGAACCGATAACAGACGTTAGATACCTCGCATCAACATACGTATAACAAAGTTCGAGGATAATCATTTTGGGATGACGAATGTTCTGTTGAAAGCCCTTTATTGTATGCAAGCCCTTTATCTGCTATATTTAGCGGTTTCTTTATCGGCCATTTGCATGAGGATATGATCATGAGACTAGATTTAAAGAGGCTGTATTCTCTTTGTATAGCAGTCTATATAGTAGAGCGATTTTCCAGTTTTCTAGATAGTTCTTTAAAATAGATAAGTCAACTGAACCAAAACGCCGATTCCTCTATCAAGAATTCCTTTCCATTTTCTAGATGTTCTAGTCGCTACCGACCCTTTGGTTCATGCAAACATAGATGGGATGCCCGAGAGGGAGTATCCGAGTGTATCGGTATCCCGCTGACATCATATGTGTCATAACTCGCATGGATAACAGAACTATCACAAATCCAATAATTAGATAATGGTCCCGACGGAGAATATATCGTCCCAAGATTGTTTCGCCGTCCACGACAGTTACAGTTTAGAGCTGCAAGTGGGATAATCCGATGCTTGAAAATGCTATAGTAAGCAGAAGCAGATTGCATCGAAATTTTAAACATTCACTACTCCGTCAGAAAATTATTTAAGCCATATCATGTCTCCTGGTTTGTCTATTGATCCAGACCCAGCCTTTCGTAAACAAGAGAATAAGCGAAGGAAACTCGTCTAATTTCCATACTTTCAAATTCTCTCAAGCCCATCGAAAAGTTCTTCTTGTCTCTCCTATATCTCAGTCGCCTCTAGCCGCAAGAATGGTATCTGTACCTAAAACAAGTCTCACCGTCACTCATATCACTACCGCGACCGCCATCCTGAACATCGATGGTATCAATTTCCTGACCGATCCTTATTTTGGAGCCACCGAAGGGACTGAATATGATGCGACTCCAGCTTGGGAAAAAGTGAATCTGAAGACGTATGGCTTTGAAAGTATACCGCCGCCACCACACCTTATCAATCGCCAAGGCGCAGCACTACAGCTCCACGACCTACCACCAATTGACGCGGTGCTTCTGAGCCATGAAGATCACCTTGATAATCTAGACCCAGAAGGTCGTGAATTGCTTGATGGCCGGAAAGTTTTCACCACAATGGACGGTGCATCTAACCTCCGTCCTCGACCCGGAGTTGTTGGCCTCCGCCCCTGGGAGACTGTGATTTCCAACATTGGAGGAAAGGTTTTTCGAATTACTGGGACGCCCTGCAAGCATTTCCCAGGTGGAGAGGTAACTGGTTTTATTCTAGAGGCGGATTCCTTTGGTATCCATGCCTCCGGAAAGCCCAATGCAATTTACTTCTCCGGGGACACCGTCTACATCGACGAGCTGAAAGAAATTGGGAACAAATGGCATATCACTGCTGCACTTCTTAATCTGGGTAACGCAACATTCCATTTTCCAACTGGCCCTCTTCAGATCACGATGGATGGAAAACAAGCTGTTCAACTCATGCGTGAGATCGGCGCTGATGTGATGATTCCAATCCATTTCGAGTCATGGGCCCATTTTACCGAGGACAGGGAGGATTTGGTGAAAGTGTTCACACAAGAGGAGTTTATGCATAAAGTGTGCTGGACAACTCCGGGCGTTCCAAAAACTGTTTATTAAACGCTTATCTTGAGGATTTATGGCCTTCCCGCCAATACGCCTCTGTGGAAGGCCCTGACCATATTCTTTGAAACTCTGTGCAGTATCTGGCTATTCAATATTTCACTTAAACAAGTGGCCCTTACTGTGAGCTAAAACTATTAGTTTATATTGCTGTTGGTTCTCTCTAACATGGATAATCTTGCTATTGAAAACTCTGTATCTATGCATGTTGACCTGCTATTTATTCTCCCTTATCAAGGTCTGCGAATTACGTAGCTGTCAAGGAGTGTTCCTTTCCCAATCACAAAAGTGCCGCTTGTTAGAATCGCCCGGAGCCTGGTCCTCAATACTACGGCTTGCAAGCCCGCCCTCCACTTCCTTAAACGTACGTTTTCCGACACAGCTGATTTCCAGGTAGCCCGGTAGGGTTGGGTTTCAATAGGAGCACGCACAGCGGTAAGGATACAGGTGATGCAAACCAAAATTTTGACTTCTTGTCAACATATGCGGTATCCGGAATACACTAGTAATTCTATGGTCAAAGAGATCAATACATGAGGATCTCAATTCCTGAATGTCTGCGGTAATCTAGCAACTAAATACATTGTTTTGGAGACGTACATCAATAGTCAAGATAGGAACGAACAGTGCGCTAAGTGGAATTCCCACAACACTAAGAGCACAAGCGTTGCAAATCCCTCGCTTAGTCGCGTTTCTGCCGACTAGGGACCCTGTAAGGGAAATGCGTAAGATGATGGTATTCGTAAGGATGGTCGGTAAGGCCTAGTAAATACATGTGGAGCGGGAACGCCTAATCATGTGACAGACCCGCAACTTATCTATGTGATGACTAAGCGAGGGTCTCGAGAGCTGAAGATTACGGCCAGATTCTAACACTTGCCAGTGACTATAGGGTCAAGAGTTGATATCTGCTAGTTGTACAGCTAACAGTTAATAGGATGAAAACTTTTTGAAATCACTGAAGTCTAATTGGATCAGTTATCCATTTATTTTGGCTGATTTCAATCCGTCGGTCAGGTTATAAGACTGGCTTCTAACACCAGCCCTCAATATCGACCTTTCCTTTAAAGATAATGCATGGTGGAAGAACCCATCCAGTAGGGCTAATATGCACTATAGAGGTAGCCCATTCGCTGTTCCCTGGCTAGATAAGAATGGCCGACTACGTACCTCTGCCCTATTAACTACCTAGCAGTAGCTACTATGCGCATTCAAAGTCAGTTTCATCGAAGTTAAAAGGCGCCGTGCCTATTCATTTCATACGATGGACACACTGGGTTGCTCAATGTACGATTGAGGCTGCACTGAATTGTCTGGGTCACCCACCTGCTCACCTGGCTCATCGTTGTGGTAATTCGGAGAAAAATTGACTGTTATTTCCCTTTGTTATACATCCGATTGATTTCCAATCGGCCCGATCCTATACGAGATTTAATACGTTTATGAAGCGATTTTAAAGCCTCTATTCACAACAGTTCTGCGTAGCATGACGCTCTAAGTCTCAAAGCACATTACTCTCATTTGAAGACAAATAGATGTTAGTCAGGGCAATCACAATATGACCTTATTACAGTCTCACTTATGTTAATATATACTACCACGAACTGAGGGGGGAAACATAATGAAAAGAGAAGAGTTGAGATAGTGGTCGAGCACCCAGATTGCTCTGGAGTACAGGGTAAGAGCATCACTCCATGCACCGCACTTCCCGGCTAACTTCACAAGAGAAGGGACGGACGCCTCTTGCTTCACTGAGCTGGGATGGGCAGGTGCTGTCTGTGGATGTCTCTGGGCGTGTAGTCCAGTATCATGAAACTGGCCTTGGCAACCTGCGGATGGCAATTCTCCATTACCCAGTGCGCAAACATGTCCATCCCTGCGCATGCCCCAGAGGCAGTCCAGAAGCATCCGTCTGTGACCCACTGCTGGGAGTCATTCCAGTGCACTTTTGGGTAAAGGACCCGGGCTTGGGGCAGAAGCACATGGTTGACAGTGGCATTCCTACCATCAAGTAGCCCCGTTTGAGCCAGCAGCAAAGCGCCTGTGCAAGTTGTAAATATGGCCTTGACCTCCTGCGATCGATGTCGAATGAATGATTCAAAAACCTCCAAAAGCTGGTAGCCCGGTGATGGTCCACCGATTAGCAGATAGTCGAGGGGTGGACATGCGTCGCAGGTGGTTGTCGGCAGTGTCTGAAGGTTGCCTGTATGTTGGACGGGCTTCACCTCACTACCCACGTAGTAAAATTCAATATCGAGGCCGGCAGCTGCGGTGTCTTTGGAGACCTGACCGTCCCGTTCCATGACTTCGAGGTACGGCCGCGAGCAGGAAGAGAGGATGTCCACTGGCCCAGCGACGTCGAGGGTTTGGTAAGGGACCATTAAGATTCCGAAACGAATGGGCGACATATTGAGTCGGTCTAATCTTTTTCTATTCAAGAGGAATGTGAGAAGGTGAAATGTGTGGATCACTGATCAAGATGCAGTAAACTTGGTGGTACTCAGCCGCATTTTATGACACACTGACTGCCCTGTCCATCAACGGTGTGCAGAGTCCGGGGGAACATTCGGCAAGGCCTTTAGATTATTGCCAAGGCCATCAAAAGGTTTCCGATCTACATTCAGTAACAAACAGAGCTTGGTCATTTGTGCCTAACTAATTTGCGAAGGTCTACAAGGTTCCCTAACACGGCCTAGAACATCTTGGCGGGATTTACTGCCTAAGACGGTTAGTTACCCTAGTACAAGGTTGGTTCCCCTTAAGATCCCGAGACTTTTACACGAACCAGAACATCTTGGCGGGATTTACTGCTCAAGGCGGTTAGGCTAGACTTCCCACTGCGCCACTTGTTCACCGCGGGGGTTTCGGAATATTAAGATCAGTTCAGATGGAAAGGTTTACTCTGAAATTTGATGTACCGATACTTCCTCAAGTGTGAAAGGCAACTTGAAGTATACTGTCACACGTGTGATTTGCTAAACAACCAGAAATTCCTGGAAAGGAAAGGTCTATGCCCGTCGACGGTGGTAAGACCGAGAGCCATCGAGACTAGCCAAGACAAATCCCAGGGCTGCACTAATACAATCTTTGATACACCGGGAGTTGTCCCAGCACACTTCATCCATGACCCCTTTCGACTCGACAACTTTCATCAAATCCTCTCTATCCTCAGTGAAAGGGTCCCAAGACGTGAAATGGATGGGAATCATTATAACCACGCCAATCTCTTAGAAGAGTCGAACAGCTTGTTTGCTGGTTTCTATAATCTGCATTGGACCAACTGGCAAATCAAATGCGACGTTGCCCAATTGAGAAGAGCAGCTGTCACATGTCACTTCTGTCCGATCTTCTCTAGTTTGTTGATGTAGACTATATCTTCTAAGAAATAGATTGTATTTGATTTACCAGACTCATAAATACTAAAGAAATCTGCCTCCAGGAAAAAGCCGGTAACCTTACCACCCGGGAAGGGTTTTGCAAGGGGCCCCGGTGATTCGGAAGACTTTCCCTTCCAATGGTGGCAGTCATGACCTGCCAGGGACGAAGGGCCAACAACTCGAGGGCGAGGACGGAGATTGGAGACACCATTCATGGTGGTGGACACTTTTCGGCCATCGAGCAACCTGCGAACCCTCGGGATCCAGATTATATCTGTGATCCTCGTGGCTAACAAGTCCCGCATCAATTGGCGGTAGGGCTTGAAGCTGAAGCCTTGCCCCTTTGTAGTTGACAAGATGTGGTGGTGACGGTATGATTTCAAGGCCAAACGCCGTTAAATCAACATACTCCCAAGTTAGGCACAGCCACGAGGTAGTTAGGGCCGAGGAAGGATTGAGTCTCCGATAGGCCGGTTGATCTCCGTTGAGCAGATTTCTTTTACAATTAGGTCCACATTTAAGCGGTTTGTGGGGCATGCTCGACCACATATCCATTTTACTTCTTCCCCCGGGCTTTTTGTTAGGAGACACGTCGACTAAATTAGCATGAGTGAATTTTATGCACCGTTGCTAGGCAGCTACCTTGATATATCCATAGCTCGGTTTCGCGTACTAACTTGCGTACTCGTGTGTGATGGTTCAATGACATTGGCTGGGACTTCGCGAGAATCAGAGATATCGGAACGAAAAACAAGCAGTGGCGCTAAAGCAACGCCATGTCGGAAGTTCCTGCTGCTCTGGAATAAGTTTGATTTCACCTAATGTTGAAACTGATGCGGTGCAAGGGAAGTGTTCACCACATTTATCATGTTTTCCAGATGTGAAACAGACCTAAGCTCACTAAAGTACGCTACCCCTGATCCCTACACTCCGCATTCAAGTAACCTCTTCGTAACAGGTATAAAACACGGTTAATAGCTTAGCGGAAGAAGATCAACTTGCATTCATCCTGATTTGGAAAAGCTCGGCCACTCACCGGAAGTAGTGAAGACTTGTCGGTTCCGACTTGACTCTCTACAGTGGAGGCTTGATAGGAGGCCATTAGACGACAGAGTGGCACGGCGAGAACCGCATCTTGATCCATTGGATTGAAGGATTCGATGCTACCTAAAGTTGAAATTAAGGTTAAGGATCGAGTATCTCGTAGGCAGACGCTGTCACGCTTTCACCTACCATGTTGCGCTGCCTAATCAGCTGTAGCTGTCTATCCTTTCCTCTTCCGTGGCAGATTTGTGGTAACCAAATATCGAGATCGGTGATGGAAGAGGTTGGGTGGGTCCATCTGGCCTATACATTGTACTTTAGCGTTTTTCTTTGTGCTATTTTTGCTCAGGCAAGCTCATGTTAGAAAACTGTTCCCGTTATGTTTTGCTTCATACGTATTTAGTGGTGGAGAGGTTCTACGCCTTTTTCTCTTACCTAAATTGAGCGGCTAAATTACGGCGAGCCACGACTCTTCATGTTCAATACAGTGAAAGAAGCGTCAGAATTCGTGGGTAAAATGATTTGGGAAGGTACAATGACATTTTATGACGAGCGGTTAAGGCTCCATTCTCCAGCGAAATGAACGAACCCTAGCATATCACTAGTGGATCAGGTCACGAAAGCCAAGAAGCCATGTCTCAGAGCTGTGGCCTCATTATGGGGCAAGGTATCCTGGTATTGAGTGTGCCTCGTGGCGATGCTAATGTCTCAGGAGACCCTGAAGCGATTCTCTACTTTTACTTGCGCCTAATTTGTCGTACTGGTCTTATTTATATTGAGCGCCCAGGATGGCTCAAACGATGAGACACTCTCATGGCAATCCGAATGCGAGATAATCATGTCTCTCTTTTCATTTGCGGTGCTTTTTTCCTACCTCTATCTAACGGGCTCGGTAGTATTCGATACCGTCCACTGGCTCCTCCATAAATGGTCTAAATCACAGTGGAGATTCCTGCGGTGGCTTTCATACTGCCACCAATTTCATCATCTCTACTACAACCGCTCGCTAAAGTTCAACAATCGATACCTACGACAAAATGCCTGGATCGCATTACCTCTTGAGATGCTCTGCAAAATTTTGGGAAGCATAGCAGGATGGCTACTTGCCCGGCACTTGATGGCGTATAACAAACGAACAATTGATACTGCACCTTTACTCGTGGCGTCCATATTCGAGTTTGTACGAACACTTGTTGTCATTGCAATGAGTGGCCGAGACTCGAATCATATCGTCTTCGACACCGTGCCTAAAGATTATAGCTGGTTTTTTGTCGGACCCAATTACCACGCTTTACACCACGTCTATCCCGAACGATACATGGGCTCGATGGTCAAATTATTTGACTGGGTAGCGGGAACTGCCTACTCTCTACAGTACAAAAGGGTCATCCTCACGGGCGGATCGGGCGCGTTTGGGCACGCAATTGAGAAACAGCTCTTGGCGGAAGGGGTGAACAATATTAAGAAGTTACGCTTTGGAAAAGACTGGACTCATCAGGACTTCTCTAGCGTCGGCTCTCTTCTCGAAGAATCCGATATTCTTATTCTAGCTCATGGTACCAAAGGGATAGATGCTATGGATGCTAATTGCAACTCGACTATGCGTCTTATCGAAATCTTTCTTGGACGCAAAGCTGTTGGCAATACTCGTCAGACCAAGACAGTCCCGGAGATATGGTATGTGGGCAGCGAGATTGAACTTCATCCTGCATGGAGGATTCCAGAAATGCAACGATATTCTGCCTCAAAGCGGGCCTTCCTACCCTATGCTCGAGCCCTATATAATGATCCTGGGGTAATTTACCGTCACATAGTACCTGCGGCCTTTGAATCACCTATGGGTAAAGCAATTGTTTCACCAGATTGGGCTGCCCGTGTGGCGCTATGGTGGATTCATCGCGGAGCTTATTATGTTCCTGTCACATACACAGGACTCGCCTTTTTGAACTTCTTCAAGTTCCTTTTCTTTGTTCGCCCAGACACAAAGGCATATCGTGAGTACAAAGAGCAGAGTAGCACAGACTACCTCTACAACTGAGCTTATATAGTATATAGAGATTGTTTATTCACGTATTCTGATATATGTACATAGCGAAGAGGGAGGAGTCATATAGGGTAGTATTCCTAAGGGTCGGGTCTCATTTTTCTTGGATATACGTATTCTCTATTTTACGTATTCGTTAAAGACCAAATTGGAGCCCTTGATGTCTACACGGACACCATACTGGCGCGTTTATTTTCCTCTCATTCACGATACTCAGAACCACAACCTACAAATAGAGGCAGGAATCTTGCCCTCTATTAGTTCGATCCTATCTGAGTCTATTTCACTAGCCATCTTTTATCCCCCTTGCTCGCATTCCGTTCTCGTATGTATTACGTGTTAAATGGTCCCGTTATGGTTAGATACATACTGGGCCTATATTCGAATTCTGTGACAGCTATATCCCTTTGTGTTTCTTATATTTAGTTTCCACAACTGTCCTTTAACCACCACATGCGCCCCCAATGCTAATTCCGCAGAGGCACAATGGTATGTATGAAAAAGTAGGACTTTCTACGGCGAATATGTAATATTCCACAAAATCCGAGATACTATGATTTATGTTTGGATTACTCAATGAGTTCCCATCGCCACGAAGGGGGTGGTCCTTTATTGGCTCCGTGTCTTACGCATCGTTGCCTTCCCTCAAAAAAGCAGGACACTCTGACGAAGGAAATATTTCCCTACAAGGTAATACTAGTGCATGCACATCTGTGGCATTCGGGCCATTGGAAAACATTCAGTAAGTCTGTCTGGTATCCTCTTAATAAACCGGAGACGAAACATATTATGCGGAGTTGGAGATTCTCTATGACGGTTTCATATATCTCCCACACAATTGGAGACTGTGCGATGTCATTTGAGAATAGGTTAACATAAATAGAGACGTTTTATCACTTTTGGAAAACGGGGCAGATATCTCTGCCATTTAGGCGCCCATAATCTGCACCCTAGCGACTTGGTGAATTCTACCCAATTATAACGTGGGGCTGTGCATGGAGGTGAAACTCCGCGTCGGCAATGATTCGATCATAAAAGGATTTTAGGTGAGGCTATAACCAAGGCGCCCTTGCTCCCTTAATACAGCCTTGCCCTAGTCCATATTACCAAAGTACGCTGCTTCTTAAATCGCCATGTGAAGACCAGTGACAATAACAGACGTCTCTCCTAGGCGCCTAAGCCTCACTCCACCATCCAACGATCTGAGCGGAAACAAAGAGGCCATAAAAGGTGACCACCTCGCACAGAACATTTGCTTTTCTATTCACCTTCCTAATACATCAGCTTCATTGTTCGCTATTTGCAATATCTCAATCATACGCGTACCCCTTGATTATGTCTTCAGGCAAAGATACGCAAGGAAAAATCCTCATCGGTTCAAGCAAGGCTTCTGAACCTCAGAGTCTGAGTCCGACGCCCATATATCCCAGTTATCCCAGTCCTCCAAATTCACCACTGCAGCCGAACGCAGAGAGCTCGGGTGCCTGCCAAGACTGCAAAGATGGGCCCTGCTCCTCTATACTCTGCACTCCACCATCAAGTCCTACTTCGAACCGGTCAAAGCCGGAACTCGAGTATCATAACGTGGCGAAAAAAGATTCCCAAATTAGCGGGTCAACGCTGAAAGCCATGCTGGGTCTTGACGATTGGAGATGTGGTTCCCTTACACGAAAGGGCACACCTTGTAAGATTAAGATACACGATGCGAATAAAGACCAAATCAACTCGTTGGTTGCATCAATGATATGTTTCGCACACACTTCATCCAACCTTAGGAGGGACCTAGAAAAGCTGGCTTTGCTCACTCTCTGCCGTCATCATGATGGTCTTGGGCAGAAAGCTTCTCGAATTGATACTTGGACACAAGTCTTCCCTCTTGGAAACGACAACGTCAAACCTACTATGTCAGTGGAAGAGCGGATAAAGGGCGCTTTACCTGAAGGCGGTCGTACATGTATTGGGATGACACTTGAAGCAAAGCGCTGTAGGTGGAAATTGGGGGGGAGAAATGTCCAGAACAAGAAGAATATCATTCGTGGAATCCTAAACCCAGAGGTTTATTCAGATTGTACCCACCTCGATTGTTTTCTCCAAGAACTCGGGCAGCATACGTTCTGCGATCGGCATAAGGAGAAACAGAGAGCAAAACAAGTGGCAAAATGGAAATCAGACATTGTGGAGATCTGCAAGGAGATGAACTTGGTGTTAGCACCTTCAAAACAGGACAAGGCATCTAGTCACCTTGAAAATCGAAGCCTATCTCCAGGCAATTCCGTCGTTGAAAAGGCCTCCCAAGAAGAGCTTCATGGTCTCAACACTCAAAGCCCATTGACGCCGGCATCGAGCAGCTCGCACTTCTTATCTCGAGAGCGCAATAGAAACCCAGCGGCCTTTTTGCTGTACACATTTGACATCACACCGTTCAACATTATCGCCAGAGGTGGTCAACTCAACCAATCCTGGCCTTCACCTCAGGATGTCTGTGACGAGATTGCAGAAGCTCTCAACTCAGGACACCAGGGAATTGGACATGTCTACGCGTTTGAGGTGGAAGGAAATGCAGGATTCGTAAAAATCGGATATACTTGCCGTCCCATAGAGGACCGGTATAAGGAATGGGCAAATGATTGCAATAGAGCTCCAAAGCCACTCTATCCCATGCCCCTTGACTCTGCCATTACCGTTCCAAATCCCCGTTTTGTGGAGGCGTTATGTCACGCAGAGCTGAGGCATCGAAGAATCAGAATCGACTGTAATGCTTGTTCGAAGCAGCATAATGAATGGTTCGAAGTTTCGCCTGTGGAGGCGATCGCAGTTATTGAAAAGTGGTCGTGCTGGATGTTCAAAGTTGCTGACCAGTCCAATATATGGAAGCTCTCGGTGACACGGACCCTTGGCGAAGACGAGAAGTACAGAGCCAAGGATATTGACAAATTCTTGGAGGAACTAATTCAGATGTAGCTATAACAATCGATGGACAAGCCTAGGCCTGATTAGTTAATTCGAGAAGTGGTATTATTTTGCATGGAGCATGCTCCATGGACAATAGCGTAATTAAGTAAAGAAAAGAATTATAGTAGGCATAATCCCTTGCAGGAAGTACCCTTATCCTACTTACCCTAAGCTTACCCGGGTTGCGTGGCTATTACGTGCCTATGAAGCAGCCTAAGGAAACATACATTATGGATAGGGCCTCTCTCCCATAATAGAGAAAATGGACCTCTAAAAAGCCTGTGAAGCATTACTCGTTATACCAAGAAGTATCCACGAAGGCACATCAAATAATAGCATACCTGAATTTAATAGCCCGACTTCCCAACCCGGGGCCTAGCAACCAAAATTAGCACCCAATCTCCAAGAGCATGCGGGCACTTAAAGATAAACATCAGCTGTTGAATCATGGCAAACCTGTTTCATTGCCTAAAAGTTTCCATCATAGAAACACTAACGCGCCGCCACCACCTCCACAGCCCTTCCACACCATACACAAAAGATCCTCCTTCAGAGACTCGCAGTATGAATCAACCAGATGCGACAAAACATCCATAGTAATAGCAAAAGCCCCGCCGCTCTATGTAGGTGATATCCTTAGTTTTCTTTCTCTAAGCTTTCTGTTTCTCCGCGCGTAGTTCCTGCATGGCCCCTCGAAGCGACTCCTTTTCCTCTTTGGCAGTCCCTCTGAACCAAATAGAATGGCACCAATGAGGTTGAGAGATGTCAACCATGCGCTAGCTTCAAATATGCCCAGGTGATAAGCGCCGTACTGCCTATTCAAGGTTCGGCTTCCACCATGCCCTTCTCAGAGGTGCATCTGAGCGTATTTTATCTATCGGCAAACTATTACAGAAGAAATCCTGCGGCGGTTCCAACGCCTCATGGAATGCATCCGGCGAAAAGTGCTAGATAAGCTTGTCCTTGTAGATTGGCTACCGCGACTTTATATCACAAAATGACAAATCTCGATCAGCGAAATTCGTACTATGAATGGTGCCCTGCTCACCTGAATTTCTGGGCCCCGGTTACTCTTCCGGGCAGGCACATGGCTGCCCCCTTCGCTTTCGCATAAGAGTACTATCCAGGCTTTGCAAAAGGGCAGGTCTAGGTGGTATGAGTAGCAATTTTGTATATAGCTTTTTATGTGGACATATCTTGTACATACGACCATAGGGTGTGGACAGGAATGGGATTGTCCCGTGACCCATCCCGTCCCAACGGTCAGCCTACTTGTCGATAGATATATACTGTTGCAACTTGATACCGTCAACCAAAATCACCATTAATGCTCCGGGGTTTTTGGCCAAGGCCTCGAAGTTCAGCCACCACCTCGACTTCTTCCTCTAGAATTCAGCCACCAACATGATTTCTTTGTATAGAATTTAAGCCAACCAATTGCTGTTCTTTGTATGAGGTTGTGTATAGGCCGAAAAGCCGATTTGTTTGGTCTATAAAAGGCTTCAATTATCTGCCATAAACGAGAATCAAGCCTATTTTCCATATCGTGGCCCGTCATTAGTTCCTGGGCAGAATTACTAGTTAGACCCGCATTTCTGCCAGATACGTTGTCTCGCAAAAACAATACAGGTTATTGTATAAGAGAAATGGAAGAAAGTAGGGGCAATGGAGGGTGGCATAGGTCGGAACGCCAGCTTCCCAATTGAAGAGATATGATTACCGTACACCGTAGGTACTTTTATGGTGCTAGTTCTACATGTACTGCTAGACTTATCAAGGACGGACGTAGCAGTTCCTTGTCGGAATATATAGTACTCCTAACTGCCACAGTACGGGGCAACGTATAGGTACACATAAAATGACTTCCATATAAATTATATAACCTAGTATCTAATATACTTGGCTAATAATATAGGTGTGACTTATCAACGTACTTTTTTCTCGACAAACTTCTACAAAAATAGGGAACTCCGTTGTTGCAAAAAATCACCCTTTCAAGCCTACTCGTGACTCTGTTTTGTCAGGGCCCAATTTTGGCAAGGGCTCCCATGATAATGTGATTGCGGAGGCTTTCCCATACTATCTTGGATGGGGTTGGTTCGGAGCGTAGATGAGATCCTCGGGACTAATGGGCTTGGCTTGTCAAGACAGAGCAAATATGTTTTATTGTCTCCCTATGCTATAACACGGGGAGTCGGAAAATACCAGTCTATCTTTCTTCTTCGCTTCCTTCTCGATCTGCGCTGCCCCAATTCTTAATGAAAAGGGGCTGTTCGTGTCAACAGAGGCGTGTGGGGGACGCGGGTAGAGTACACGTTAGGAATGCGTTTTTTTGGCGCCTCTTCTACTCGCTTCCATTTCCATAGAGGATCAAGGATGTCAATTCACTATTCAATAGATCCCAGACCACCAGGGTATACTAGAAAATGAAATAGCTGATCAAGCTGCTAAGACAGCTGCAGCAAAGGCTCCCAGAGATATAGACAGAAGCCTCAGTCTGGCCTACGTTCGCAGAACATGCACTGAGGCAAGCCAGGCCCAGAGACAACAGTGGCTTACACAGGCCCCGGAGAAATAACTAAATAGGCCCCAGCAGTGCTATCGGCCCCAAAAAAGAACGGAAACTAGATCTAGTAACAGGAGCAACTCCAAAGCAGCTTGCCCGTCGATACTATCAACTAAAGACTGAGCGTGTAGCAGTACCAATCTATCTTAGTCAGATAGAAATCCAAGGTTCACCTAGATGTCAGAACTGCCAGGTCCACAGGGAACAACAGGGCATCCACTAGTTGAATGTAGACAATGGAGCCGCCACAGACGGGCTCTATATTGAGCTCTAGTCGAGGCAGGCGTATCATCACCCAGGCGAGGAGAAGTGGTCCCAGAAAGCCGCCTGTTCGGGGACCAGAGAGCCATGAAGACCTTAATAGTCTTTTTGACAGCAACAAACATTGGCCGCTTCTAGGGGAAGCGGCTGGAGGAATAGATAGGGCCTCTGAAGATAATTCCAGAGGCCTAGTACAGGTGGAAGATGCAGAAAGTAGAGGGGAGGAATAGTAGAAAGAGCCGTCTAGATACATCTAGATGACGCCCAACAGTCACTGGATACCGAGGACGGCATAGCCCAAAGGCCCTGGCGTATGTAGGCGGTTCGGGCGAGGAAAGGGACCAGAATGAACATACAAACGATAGGGGGAACTGATGAGGCCTCTAGGGACCACCTGGAAGCAGTGGCCTTAGGTTACTGCGTAAGAGCATGTGTCTGTCATAGCCAAATGGCTCTATATGGACGTTAAACTTGATTAATAATAATAATAATAATAGCAAGGGGAGCCACAGACCATGGCGAATTCAGAGATTACTTCGTAGTCAGGATATCGGCAGAATGAAGTAAAGTAGCCCTATCGGAGACTGATAGTTTGATGCTCTGTCCCCAGAATAAATTATTTCCTAGAAGCCAGTCGTACACTTTCCCCCGACCGCAGTATAATTTTCGAGGCCAGTCGTGTCAAAAATCATAAGGCAATATCTGTGATAACCTCCATGAATAGGAAACGATCATATTCGCAGGTTCATACTAGAAGACTAAACTGAAGAAGGAAAGGAAAGGTAAATAGAACAGCACTAGTATACCGTAGGTGATCACCTGACGCTCGACACCGACTTTTTAACAGTAATTTCAAAACACCATAACTCTGTCAATATTACTCCAATTGAATCGGCTCTGGAAGAGATTGAAAGCTTAACGGCAGGAGAAAGCAAGAGCTATTAAGCTGGCTGAGAGCGCTCGAAGGTCTTGCCAGCGTTACGGAGATTCCAAGTTAACAGATCATGGTCGAACTAAATAATGAAGTCAACTTTTGGACACAAAAACACTCGGACGACGGTAACTACAACATGTTCTGCTACATGGAAGTATCAACGGAGTGGTTCAGCTACAGCGCATACTCGAAGTACATAATCTCATTGATACAGTGTTGGTTACTAGCATACCAATGGCGGCATTATCGGTCAATCCTTCGGGTGATTACACAAACACATCCCCCACAAGGCGCATACAGTGCAGAAAGGGTTCAAGGCAGAGTGATCTACTACCTACCATTGACATCAAAGTGGGTAATCGAGATATCAACTGGCCACTCCCGTCATTAGCAGCGGTTTTGAATATTCCAATGTTATACAAAAAAGCAGACGTCGACTACAGGAACACTCCACACGACCAGCCATTCAGCTTCCACAAACATAGAATTGAGTGCCTTTGTTGTTTCCCCTCCAACTGCTACAAAATCGAATCTGACGTCTTTGGGCGGAGATGTGATTTCAATAGCCGAGCTAAGAGGCCAATCCAAAAATGGGAAAGAGAAAATAGGTGGTTCGAGGCTCTAGTTGATAGCTTACTTTCCTCTCGTAGCCGTAGTCGTATTCGCTCTAGAAAAAGCACATTGCCAACTCCATACATAAACACTCTGTCCCCCCTCTCCTGACCTCTCTAACTGCAATACAGCTTAGATATTTTTCCCCTTCTTGCCTCTGCTTATTTTTTACTCCTCTTAATCACAGACCGACTGCTAATTCTCAGAACTATAACTCACGCTACTCTTCTGGCTGCAGTCCCGCCTCTAATATACACTTAAAAATGGCTAGCGACGATAAGATTGATTTCAAGCTCTACAGATACACCCCATCAACGGCGGCAGCAGCAACTTTTGTGGTCTTATTCGTTCTCACTACGGTATATCATACCTACCAGCTCAGCCGAGCACGAGCATGGTATTTCATTGCATTCATGATTGGGGGAATTTGTAGGTGGACTCTATTTCCTTTCCGTGCTACTGCAGGTGAGACAGAGAGCTCACGAACACATCAGTCCAGATCATCGGCTATATCTGCCGCATCCTAGCTCATAATAACAAAGAATCAGTCCCTATTTATAGCGTGCAGACGATTTTAATTCTTCTCGCTCCGCCACTTTATGCCGCTTCCATCTATATGGTGCTGGGTCGATTGGTCATCTTTGTACGGGCTGAAAACCTCAGCCTCGTTTCAGTAAAATGGATGACTAAAATCTTCGTCACAGGCGATGTGATTGCCTTTCTTATGCAAGCTGCCGGTGTGTAGGACTGCGTCTGATCCCCTTGATGCTGTGTGCAAATTGCTAATGGCGCTTTGTCCCTTAGGTGGTGGCATCATGGCGAGTGGGACAATTAGCAGCTACAATCTGGGAGAGCATATTACTGTGGGAGGTCTATGCGTTCAGCTGGCTTTCTTTGGCTTTTTTGTGATCAATTGTGCGCTTTTCCACTACCGCATCCGCAGGTATCCCACGGACGAAGTGGTGGCCATGGCGGCTCGCCTGCGTCAACAGACTTCACGAACTTGGGAAACTGTGCTAGTGGGTCTATACATTGCCAGTGCTCTAATCCTCGTGCGCTCTATTTTCCGTCTGATCGAATACGCTCAGGGGAATAGCGGGTACCTCATTAGTCATGAAGCTTTCATGTACGTGTTCGACTCGACTCTGATGTTTCTGACTATGGTCGCCGTGAATATCTGTCATCCATCCATGATTTTAGTTGAGCAGCGAAAAGAGCGTGATGCTGAAATGGTCTCTCCTGGTTTGCAAAGACACCCCTGTGGATAATCGTTGGATTGAAAACACCATGAGTCGGCCAGTATTTGTTTCGGAGGTGCTAGGCGCGTATCCATATAGAATTTCTGTATGTGTGGCGAGAAATAAGATCTGTTAGTAGACTATAGCCCCCGGTGTTCTCCACCTCCAAATCATCCTTAGTCCCACGTGACTAGAGAGGACCCTAAGAAGTCCAGGGTTCTGAGGGTCCACGGCCGATGGTATGCAGCATCTGGGGCACTATGTACGAGCCAAGCTAAATCGGATAATTTAGTATGACAAGTGGGGCGGAGATGGAGAACCGTGCGGCAAACCCTTCTAAATCTACGTACTCGCTTTCGTGTTCGTACTCAGTACAGAGGCCTGCTCTGCCGATGGTATTCTCTCACCTTTGTGGTTTCTTTTCTTTCTCTTGTTTTTCTCCCAGTTGATGCACATCGTGTTTGTATGTTCTATCATGGTGACGCGAAGGTCACACAAAAAGTCCCGCAATGGTTGTGACCAGTGCAAGAGGCGGCGAGTTAAGGTATGGTTCTCTCGTCCTACACTTTCCTCCCACTCTCCCAACACACCCCGTTCCGTTGTATGTGTCACCCCTTTAGGAACAATACTTACCGCACTCAACTTCTACTTCAGTGTGACGAGGATCACCCCTGCCTTAATTGCTCCAGGCGGGGAATGGACTGTACCTATAATCATCATGGCAGCCCTTCTCCTGATGACAGACGGAGCGATACGGGATCAGGCTCCGATGTTAGAAAGTACGCACATCCATATAACTCCTTGGGTGCACCACCTGACAGCGGAGGCGTCTTCGGTTCGTTTCATGAAAAGATAGCAAAGGCGGTCTTCTCCCCGGAATGGTCTTTCCAGGATCTCGAGCTGGTACATCATTTTACCCTTTACACCTCCAAGTCCCTCGCCAGGCGGCTGGATATGCAAGCGACGTGGCAATCTGTCTTTCCTAAAATAGCCTATACTTACGAATTCCTGATGCACGGCATCCTCGCGTTATCAGCGCAGCACCTCGCCTATCTCAAGCCCGAACAATACAGCCGCTACTTGACCTACTCCCGATTCCATATCTCTCTCGGCTTGAGGACCTTCCGGAAAGTTATCTTAAACCCTACTCTCGACAATTGCTGTGCATTATTCGCCTTTTCAAGCATAATCATGGTCTACATATATGCTTCTCCAACAGAGTCCACCGAGCTCGAAACATCGGACGCTCTTGAATCTGTTATCGAACTATTCAAGCTGTGCAGAGGAACTCTAGTCCTTAAGCCTTTCATACACATAATAAACAGTAGCCCTCTCAGGCCACTCTTCCGACAGGAGTTTGGAATGCCAAAATCTAGTGAAACGTAAGTTTGGTTGTTGCAGGCTGCCCTTGGAGAGGATCATAATGGCCTTCCCTTTCATCTTCCTCCCGTTATCTTATCGTGCGGACAGCGCCGTTCAAGTGACCAAGTCTCACAGTGCAAGTAGGAAGCCTTCAGATGGTTTGTTCGAGGGAATTGACGAGCAACTTGACTATCTCAGTCAGCTCATTGAGTCGGACATCCCAAAGCCCGAGCAGAGAACCATATGCTTCCAAGCGCTTGAATGTTTGAAAGCATCATTTAGGACTATCCAGCATACTGAGCTACCGTTAGAGTGTGGAATGGTATACATGTGGCCTCTTGCAGTGGATGATGCATTCATCGATCTGCTGAAGCAAAAGCACGAGATTGCACTTGTATTGCTCACTTTTTACTGCGCCCAACTCCATGTGTTTTCATGTTACTGGTTCATTGGATCGCGAAGTCATCAACTGTTCCTAAAGATTGCGGATGTCTTAGCCGATCGGTATACCTCATGGCTTGAGTGGCCGGAAGGAATTATATCACAAAGATCAGACATTTTAGGACCTGGTGATTATCTTTAACCGGTGATGAGTATCCATATTTCCCTTATTAGGGCTCAGGCGGACTGCTCGGCATGACGATCTCGGAACAAGCTCTCGGCGAAACGGTGCATGTCTATGCACCCAAAGAGAACGCGTTAACAAAGGCGTAATACATAATAAACCTCAGTCTGTTTTAAGAGCATCCTTAAAAGTACGGCAATATACTTCTAATATAGGAGAGTATGTGGTTAGCGGATAGTGGAGAGTTCGTACAGGTACGTAACTCTTCTAGTAGGACGAGTATAAGGGCTAAAGATGTATTTTGAACGGAACCCGCAGCTAATGGGTTTACTGTGCCTACAGTTAGGGTTACCTAAAGGTTATACAAACTAGATTGCAATTCATGTGCCATGGAGATATCTACTCTACTCTTAATCTTAATTAGCATTCTACAAGCTCTGGAATCTTAGAGATTAACACAAGTAAAAGATTTTGAGGGACGCTATCTATCTACTGCTAAAACTTACATTTCGATCTTGAGGACTTCTTGATTTACTCGATCATATCGGTCTTGAAAATCCCTTCCTGCCCGGTAAATGTAATGCAGATTAAGGACGATTTTGTGTAACCAGCGTAGTTGATTAGGATTGAAATTAATTTTCACTCAAACGGATTTTTTAAATAATACCCTTTCTACTTAGCGTGTATAATAATACCACCTCAAGGACAGCCAGAACAATGGCACATCATTGTATCTAACTTTCTCCGCTTCCATGTGTGTCGAGTAGAAAGCAACTGCTGGTCAAGATAACTGGCCGACAGACACGCTGCTACAAAGGACTCTTGCGTATATATTTTCGTAGAGGCTCCGAGGAAGGCTGCAAAATAGTCTGTGGTAATAACAGGTGCTAGGACTCTTCGCTCCCTGATCAATCCAGAACTGCCCCTTGAATAAAAGAGATTTTATATTTTTTTTTTTTTCAGTCTCATAATATATATTATCCAGAGGCGTCGCACTCTGTCAATTTAAAATATTATTATTAAATAGTTTATCTATATTCAATACTTCTAAGTTGAATTAACCAAAATCACTATTATAAAATATCTAAATAATATCTTGTATTTTCAAAATATTATTATTCAATTTTACCAGGACTTCACAGTATTCTGTAAACCAGTCTAACTTAATATTTTAATTTTCCAGTTATTAAAACTCTTCAATAGTGTTTTGTAAGATTTCTTGAGATTTCAAAAATCTCTCTTTATCTAATTCCACAACAGTTATAGCAGTCTCTTGAAATTGGTCATCAAGAGATAGAAAGAGCTCAATCTTAATTAGATCTTTGTTTTGTCTGCACTTTGTCTGGATATTTTTTAAGCTAGATCTGTGTATTCAACTCCTTAAACTGCTTAACTATATATAGTCGGGCTGTTTATTCAGGAGACTTTAAAGTAAGAACACAATTAAAGATATTACAGTCTTATATTCTTCGCTGTAGAATAATATTTTAACTAATTTCAGTAATTCCGCGTGTATAAGTTAAATAACAGAAAGAATAAGCAGTGATATTTAAGTACCAGATTTGTCTAGATATATTAAATGGCGCAAAGCTGCATTTAGGACTTTTATTGTCAGCAATATTATATTTTAACAAAAGTTTTTTTCATCACCCTAGTCGCGCGATCGCTCTTCAAATTAATAGAGGAGAGTAAATAGACACCGTACTCTAGCTGTAAATGGCTCTAGGAGATAGTCCATACCCCTATATCTATCTACTGCCGACTCTAGCATACCTGTACCATTTATAGAAATCTGTGTAAGTCTGTCACTCAACAGGCAGGAGTAGATTCTTAAATAACACCCTCTTTATTGGCAAATGTACTACTCTAAAATAGACTACTGGCAATATATTCTTTAAAGTCCGTTTTCTGCAAGCATTCCGCTACTAGATGACCTTTACTCTTCGGCGACCCTCGGAAGTTGACTGAGCAGACCTGCTGCTAGAGCCCTGCTCCGAAACATTTCTACGGGTTGGCACTTGTGGCCCTCCTCGGGAAGCTACCCTTCCACTGCTGGCAAGTTTATCTGGCCGCGTCTGGCGACCGGGATGTCGTGATGTTGTGCCCCTACCACGCTTCCTGATAATGCCTGAGGTGGAAGATGGATCCGACGCTTGTCGTGCCGACGTGAAGGTTCTCTACATCGGAGAACTAGGCGCATTGCGAGGCGCCCTGTGTGAGATGCGGCGAGGCGCGGTATGTTTGTGTCCCTTCCTTGTGCATCGCAGGGTGTACTAAGGGGAGGCTCACTCTGGCGTGCCGTGCCTGTTTGATGATTCTGCCTTCTCGGATATTGGGAGCGCGCAGAGGAACGTTGCCACGCGGAGTGGTAGAGGTTTGCATCCGCAGAGGCGCAGCATTCAGATTTCTACGCGATGAACTTCCATGTAGCCCCTGGTTATTTCCTTGCGTCCCTCAAGTTACTATTCTTAAGACACAGCAATACATGAACTCCTTCAATAATCTGGCTAACAGTCTAGGCGAAACAAAATGGTAGAGTATAAACAGTGCTGATTTTACAGTATCAAAGCGGCGGTGAAGCTGCATATCCATGTGTTGCCTCAGGTAACAAACTCTACACGAGGTCTCCCTAAATCCGAACAGCGATGCCCACTTGCCCAGTTACAAATTTATACAGTATCTGCCTATTGGATGTATTCTATACGGGTATCAAACACCCTTCAATCCACCAACGCATCAACAATCAAACCCAAATCCCCCTCAATCCCAACTGCCAAATCCCGCTCCTCCAGATCCCAAGGCGCACACGCAGAAGCCCCAAAACCAGCCCGAATCAACCGAAAACCAGAATTAGAAACTCCCTCCTGTTCCACCAGCTCCTCATTCGGCCACCTCAGCACACCTGGCGTATTCAGCCCTACACCCAACTCCAGTATGACAGCCTTCCCACCGTCTAGATCCTTGGCAATATGCGCCATGAACTCCTTCCATTTGCGTTCCTGTTTACGAAACGGCGCAGCATTGAAATAGTCACCGCCACGGACACAGAGCGTCAGCTCACCCCCACAGTAATGGCATGATGGGATCTTAGACCCGTCCTTGAGAGCCTGAGTTTGGGGATCGATGAACGGTAAAGCTGCGTCTACAAATGAATCAGAAGGAAACACGGCATCCGATCTACACTTGGCAAAGCACTGTAAGAACCGATATTGGCCTTGCGGTGTGGATACTTTTTCTGCCGGGAACCCGTTCGCAACAAACTGTCCATCCGCATTAGACGTGCGGACAAAATATCGATCATCGAACCGGTCTGCGAGTTTGCGGAGAGTTTTGTACGGTGTTGATGCGGGCCAGGTCCGGACCATGTTTAGGTGGAGGAAGAAGTAACCCCACTTCTGGTTTAGGCTGTCCCATTCGTTGAAACCGAATACGTCGTATAGTCGTCCTAGGCCGAGATGGAGAAAGCCTGGGAAATGTTTCTGGAAGAGGGTGGTGGAGGTGTAATCTAGGCCGATGGCTGCTGAGAGTCCTGCACCAGCGGAGATGAGTATGTAATCTGCTTCTTGGAGCCAGGTACGTGCTTTTGTTATAGCTGGAGTGGAGAGAGCTTTTGGTGGACTTTGTGGGCTCGGTTGAAAGAGGATTTCGCTCTCGGTGGAGGCAAGAGTGGTCTTCAGTTGAGAGATATTCTCTTTGTATAACTCAAAATCTCGCTCCAAGAATGTATCGAAGACGATACCAGTCACAGTTGTCGTTGGGTGATCCAAGCACCACTGAACCACCGTTTCCAGCGCAATCTTAGCAGCCATGTCAGACGGGAATGCAAATAATCCGGTGGATATACAGCAGAAGGCTACCACCTTGCGACCGTCTGGAAATGCAGGAAGTGACTCTGTGGCATCAAGACACGATCGATAACACTCTGCTAGTTGCTCTTGCTGCGGAGTTCCCGGACCCTTCCTAGAATTGACTTGCGGACCAACTGTATGTAACACCCAGGGTGCTGGCAAGTTAAATCCCGGTGTCACCTTCACAGATCCCACTGGCTCGGAATAACCTTGCTCAAGCATTAAGGAGTGACATGCATCGCGAAGACGTGGGCCGGCAGCAGTGTGAATGATATTGTCAATACAGTGATGATCTGGGCGGAAACACCCGAGAAGTTGAGAATTCGCGGCGTTAACGATTGCCGTGACGTCTGTTAGGGTTGTAATATCGCCTTTCCACAGCGATATATTAATTGCTCCGGATCTCAGTGCACCGCTTGCTTTATGCTCGTTATGTCTAAGTACTATGCTCGGAGTGATTGATGAGGACGAGGTCAGTACTGATTTGCTGTTCCAGTACATGATGGCTGCATCGATGTCATCGAGTACTTCCTGAGGTAGCTCGGGGATCGGTGGTCGCTGGCACAGTAACCGTCTCATCGTCTCTAGTTGTGACCAAGTCTCCATCTCCGAGATATAGTCTGGATTCATGCGATGGTGCGAGCATTTGTGATGAGATGAGGATTTGGAAGCATGGCCATGAGCCTCCTGTATGAGGTACTGAAGGGCTTTTATTAGTCGAGAAGCCATTGGGAATATTTTGACCAGGATTCAAAGTTCAACTTCTCAAAAACACCAGGTCTGTGAAATAGTGTACACTAAGGACGCCAATCCAAATGTGAAAGGAACAAACAATTTCAAGAAAGGGAAAGAAAAGAAACTCTTAGCAGTAATAAGTTAAATTGCTATCGGTGTCTATGCTTTAGGGCTCCTCCATACAATTTCGTGTTTGTAATCTGCTACAAACATACGGAATTACGGGATATTGAAGTAAGCCAATTAGAAGCCTCCACTCCCCACTTGCAAACAGAACACCTCAGGTATCCACTCAATTACTAGCCAATCGTGAGCGTTATAAAACAGACAATACAGAGCAAACACAATAATACTAGCCCAAGAAAGGCTTAACGTACTCTTAATCAATCTAGATCTACTCTTTTGCTCCGTTTACACTGTTTGCATTGATTTTCATTGACGTAAGAGACAGAGTATGAAAGCATCCCATATAGACCGAAGTAGTGCTTCGTCTCTCATATACCGCATTATAAACCATTTGTCCCTTGGAAATTTATAAAAGAACTCCCAACCCACCTCCTACCCGAGCCTCCCACCCAAAACCAATCCTTCCACCAAACAAGACCCCAATACCCAAAACAACAACAACAGCCACCACCACCACCACCATGCCACCCTCCAAACCAACAATAGCAATAGCAGGCGGTACAGGCCACCTAGGAAAACACATAACATCCGCCCTCCTCTCCACCCCCTTCATCAACTCCTTCACCTCCATAATCCTCCTCACCCGCCAACAACCCTCAACCACCCCAAACCCACCCTCCGCAAAACTCATCCACCGCACCTACGATCCAACAGACCTCCCCACCGCACTGCAAGACATCGATATCCTCATAAACGCAATCGGCCCCACAGGCCACACCTTCAAAGACCAGCTCCTTCGCGCCCTGCCCAAAACAAACGTCAAAGTCTACTTCCCCTCCGAATTCGGGGTAAACCACTACATCCACGATTTCGCACACCTAGAATGGGACGCCAAGAAGACGCATTTCAACCTTGCCCGGTCCCTTGTTCCTGATATTAAAATATGCCGGGTTTTCTGTGGGCTGTTCATGGAGGATAGTATTGGGCCTTGGTTTGGGTTTGATACGCGAGCTGGGGTGTACGAGGTTGTTGGGGATGGGAGGGTGCCGGTTTCGTTTACGGGGTTGGAGGATGTGGGACGGGTTGTTGCGGCTCTCTGTGAGCTTGACATTGGGGAGATTCCGGATGTGCTGTGTGTTGGGGGGGATACGAGGGGGATCCGGGATGTTGTGGGG